>JAGFNQ010005518.1:0-183903 GCA_024364735.1 Boesenbergia rotunda
GGCGCCCCCAGCGTCCCGGGCGCCCCATGCGCAGCATCGAAACCAAAAGCCCTCGAAAGCCAAGCGGATAGAGTTTGACCCGGTCAATCCGGGCGCCCCGAGCGCTCCGGGCGCCCGGTCAAAGCGGATCCAGAGGATCAGACGCGACCGAGAGCTCTGCGGATCAGAGGCCACGTGGGGGGCGCCCCCGACGTCCCGGGCGCCCCCAGGCCCTATATAAAGGGCCCTCGACCCCAGGCTTCGAATAACAACTTTCTCAACGCCTCAAAGCTCTTCTACGCTCGTGCATTGCTCCGGATACTCTCCAACTCGAGCCGACGACGTCCCGCTACTCCGAAAAAGTTGATCTACTCCGGACGTCGGTAAAGAAGAGCGTTCTTTTTAATTACTGCACTTATATTTGTAATTAAATTCTGTAAACCTTTTTGCGCCTATATAGCATTGTCCAAAGTAAACGGTCAACGACCGTGGGCCTTGGAGTAGGAGTCGACACAGGCTCCAAACCAAGTAAATCGACTGTGTCTTTGTGTCTTGTTTTCTAATTTCCGCTGCGTACCTGCTCTTACTCAAATCCGAAAGTTTTCTGATATTCACCCCCCCCTCTATCGGTCTTCTCGATCCAACAAGTGGTATCAGAGCGGGGAAGTTCAAACCTGGTGCAACCACCAGTTTGAAATTTTTTTTCGGATTTTTATTTTTCTATTTTTTCTTTTCTCTCTCTTACGAATTTTTCGTTAAATATTTCATTCGATGTTTTTTGGCGAGGTTGGTGCAACACCCCTCGTTATATTTAATTTATCCAGCACTGCTAATCCAAGACCTAGTCTTGTAAAATTCTTTTTAAGTTTTCTTTTTCGGTAGACTAAATGGCCATGCAAGAGGGATTTAGCACCGCCAGACCTCCACTCTTTAGTGGAGAAGACTTTTCCTACTGGAAAAGCCGCATGGAGGTCCACCTGAAAACTCAGGTGGACATGTGGATCATTATCCAGTCTGGTCTGGAGATCCCCCGGAATGCCGAAGGACTTCCTCAGAACTACTCCGAATGGGACAACTCCCTAAAACGCAAGATAGAAGCCGACGCGAAAGCTACTTAGACTCTTCAATGCGGATTGACGAAAGAGGAGCTGAACCGCGTGGGCCCCTTCAACAGTGCAAAAGAGCTGTGGACAAAACTAATCGAGCTACACGAAGGGACTTCAGATACTCGAATCAGTAAGAGGGATCTGCTACTAAACAAACTCTACACCATCAAGATGGGTGACAACGAAACAGCAGCCCAGCTCCACGCACGAATCCAAGAGGTAATGAACGGTCTTCACACAATAGGTCACAAGGTTGAAAACCGTGACCTAATAAGGTATGCCCTAAACGCCTTCCCTAGAAACACCTTGTGGGCATCTATGGTAGATGCATACAAGGTCTCTAGAGATCTTTCTAAAATAAAATTAGACGAATTGTTTTCCAAACTAGAACTGCACGAACAAACTAACACCAATATGGTCGAGTAAGGTATTGCTTTCGTTGCAGGTAAAACTGGAAGGACAATGAAGAAGAAGCCTGAACCCGAACCTGAGTCTAACTCTAACTCAGACTCAGAAGAAGAAGATGGAGATCAAACTAAGCTGGTCCGGCTCGCTCGAAGCTACTACAAGGAGCTGAAGAACCGAACCAACAAACGGAAAACCGGTCGAAGAAAGGACAAACCAGCTGAACCTGCAAACAAGCCCAATGTGACCTGCTACGAGTGCAAGAAAAAGGGCCACTACAAGTCAGAATGCCCTAACCTAAAGGAAACAAAAAGGACGAGAAGAAAGAAGGCACTGCAAGCAACCTGGGACGAATCATCCTCAGAAGAAGAAGAAGAGACACCCCAGTCCAATCTTCTAGCTCTAACCGCCTCAGATAAAGTCGAGACTGAGTCAGAAACAGAACAAGAGGACGGCGAGCTAACCTTCACAGAAGACGGAGAAATTAAGGTAACTGGTTTTAATATATTGCAATTAACTGAGTTGATTTCATTCCTTTCTCGAGATTTGGCCAAAGCCAAACTTCGAGTCGAATCCCTCCGACAGGAAGTAAAACTCCTGAAAGAGGGAGTTGACTCTAAACCCTTAACCGAGAAGGTTGAGGAAGGAACTCCTACTCAAGTTGAAAAACTTGAACAGGAAAACTCCTCCCTGAAAACTCAGGTTAAGGATCTTAGATCAGCATTAGAACGATTTACACCTGGTTCCAAGGGTCTTGACATGATCCTTGGAAAACAGAAATCAGTTCTAAATCGATCCGGATTGGGCTATAGAACCAAATCTCAACAAAGATCTTACTTTGCTGTACTGAATCAGTCCAGAGGTAAAATTCAGGCATGGGTACCTAAACTATGCCTGAACAAACCAACTGGATCAAATCAGTATTGGATCCCCAAGGACAAGATTCACATCTTGCCTAACCATCACCGTGGCTTTAGTCCAGGGGGAGCCAAACTGAAAACTATTTTCATTATTAGATAAATAATTTTAATTCTTGATTGAAATTGCTTGTTTGTTTGTTTATTTAAAATTCCTGCAATTTACCATGCTTAGATTTAGGAATGGTTAGTTAAGGACTGAACAAACTTAACTGAAAATTGACAACATAGTATTGGGTGGAGGTGAGATGATAGTACGTTAGGGAAACCAATTCTAATAAGATCAAGTTCACTTGGTCTCTTTAGACTGGAGGAACTAGCCGAAGCTACCGATCCAAAACCCAAACTAGTTAGAACAGAAATTTTTTAAAGAATAATTTTGAAAATGAAACTTCATTAAAAGGCTTTGTCAAGGAAAGGGTGGATGATCCCATAAGGCTACGGCCAAAGAAGGCCTAGTGCCTCGCCAAGACCTGGAAGTCAATTTTTGAAATTCAAATTCAAATTAATTTTTGTCAAATTCGAATCTAACACAAAATTTCAGTTATTTGTAGATTCAAACATCTTTTCAAACATTTCAAAATTAATTAATTAAGTTTTCAAAATTTAATTGTTTTCAAAATTAATTAAGGTTTTTAAAAATTAATTGTTTTCAAAATCAATTAAGTTTTTTTTAATTGTTTTCAAAATTAGTCAAACCTTTCAAAATAACTTTTAACCATCAAAACCTGTCTCACGAAAACCATAAGGTTAACGTGATTGAAAACCCTAGACTAGGTGAGACAGCAGGATTAAGACTAAAATGGAAATTCTTTTACCTATAGGATGAGATAATCTTGTATTTCTCAAAATCATGGTCAAACCATGATTAATACAGTCAAACCATGATTAATACAGTCAAACCATGGTCAAAGCAGTCAAACCACAGTCAAACCATAGTCAAACCGAGTTAATCATGGTCAAAAGATGACAAGACATAAAGCTTGTCCCTTTCTATACAAACCCGGGCGCCCGGAACCACCCGGGCGCCCCCTCCCATACGTTTTCTTACTCCCTAGTCAAAAAGCTGCCAGTGCTTTTGACCAGGGCGCCCGGAACCACGCGGGCGCCCCCATCAACTCTATCGCAGCAAAAGCTGCAAAAGCGCTCTGTTGAGGGCGCCCGGGCTGTCCCGGGCGCCCCCATCAGCCAAAAGCTTCTGCCCTTGGCAGCAGCTACTGACCAGGGCGCCCGGAAGCTCCCGGGCGCCCCCATGAGTCTGCCTATAAAAGGCACCCGAACCTCCTTCACTTCCCACACCAAAATCAACCTTCTTCTCCACTTCTTTCTCTTCAAGAAGACCTTGCAAGTCCTCTTCCTCAACTATGCCTCCCCGAGCCGTCCGGTATGATTATTATTAGTGTTATTGCATTTAAATTTATTTTCTTATGCAATATCTTTATTCTTCCTTTAACTCTCTTAACCTAGAAGATGCCGACCAAACCCGGCTAACCCCGGTGCCCAACCTAGTCCCGACCCTAGATTTCCTAATCTAGAGTTATGTAATAGGTTCGCACAAACAATCTACAAGCCTATTAAAACGAGTTATCTCAATAGGCACTTTTTTACCCAATCATGCCCTGTCGCCATGAACATCATCAACTTCTATCAACTGGACAATCTCGTCTTCTGCACGCATACCATTAACGAATCTTTATGCGCAGAATTTTACAATAATATAATTCGACAAGATAATCTTATGTTTCAAACCATTGTCCAAGGAATTCCTTTAACTATAACCCCGACCTTGTTGAACCGTTACCTAGGACTGCGACCCTCTCAGTCCACATTCTGTTGTTATCCTCCTAGGAACCCTCCATTTGATCCTCCCTACTCAGAGATTACCCTAGATACCATTCACTCCTATTTCTTTAGGGCAGACCTCCCAGCAAATAGACGCTTCCTAGCTGTTGAACTTCAGGCCCAGAACTATGCCTTGTATAGAGTTCTGGTCCGCTGCATCCTACCACTCTCTACCAGAGACTTAGGGACTATGAGACCCTTTCATGCTTTTCTCCTTTATGCCTTAGTCCACCACCTTGACCTAGACATTGGACTCCATATGTTTCATACCATTCTGCATGCGTCTAGTGTCACCACCCAGGGACGAGTGCGCACACCATATTGCCACATCATCACATCCCTCCTTCATCACCACGGTCGAGACATTACCGTTGGTGAAATTACCGCTATGACCGACTTCGACGAAATAGGATTTAGGAACTTTTCGTTAGCGGGACTAGAGGTGTCGGCTACCGGGGTTCTTAGTTGGAGACGACAGCAGGCCGGAGCACCTGTCGACACAGACGAGGAGGTCGAAGTCGACATTGGAGATGTAGCTGCAGCAGCCCGAGCACACATCGACGAGCCCGCTCCACCGACACTCTACGAGAGAGTGACCCGTATGGAAACACAGATCCAAAGCCTCCGAGAGGAAATCGAAGCCAATCATGCCGAAGACTTGGAGACAAATCGGGGCTACTACACCGAGTATATGAGCGCCCTTAGAGCTGAGCGGGAGGCTAGAGATGCACAGTATCTAGAGATGATGGCACGATTTGATGCATGGCAGCCTGGCCCATCCGATCATCCCGGTCCTTCGTCTTAGATTTATTTATCATTGTACCTATTTGACTATCCCTACTCAGTAGGGTTGACTTGAGTTTGACTGTTTGACTGTAGTTGAACCATGATTACCTGCTTTATTTTCTGTTGACCAGGTTATGAGTACTTGTTCCCTTGTCAGTTAGGATTATGCTTTGTAGAATAGATTATTTTTTCGACTTGATTTAAAATTGGTTTTAAAATTTTCTTAATCTTTGAAAAACTGTTTTACTTAATTTCAAAATCAGGTTTCATTTTTCTTACTTAGTTTTATTTATTTCAAAAACTACCCCCTTTAAAAAATTAGGGTTTTTTCGAAAATGGACTTAGCCTAGGCCCTAACCCTAGAACTGCATGCACCTATAGACTTAGAAGCCAGCATCTCACAAGCACCTTAGGGTACTTTTTGATTGATAACCTAGAAAGGGTTGAGATGCTTAGGTCTTTGCCTTAATTCAAGATGCTTTAAGTCAGTGCATCTGCAGTAATTGGGGCACTAAATACAACTTATACAGCAATCAAGTTAAGTGTCAAGTTTAGAAAATCTAACTTGAACAGAAACACTTAACTTGACTAACCCTAGCAAAAACTACTGTTTATAACAGCTAGTAAGTAGCTAATTGGGTTAGACAGGTCCCTACAGAGAAAATTGATTGAATTAGTTAAGTCTAATTATGATTTGGTTCAGTACAGCAAAATCTTACTTATTTCCATTATCTCTGCTATATTTATTTGTTTTGATATATGGCAAAGGGGGAGAGATAGGATAGGAGAGAGTAAAATTAAGAGAGTAAAATTAATTTTTATCAAAATTTAATTATTTTCTTTATCAAAATTTAATTTTCTTAACTCTATCCTTTATTCAAAAAGTATTCAAAAGTTTTTTTTTAAAACTTTTTTGAAAAATACTTAAGCTTTCAAAATTGTGCTAAGTATTCAAGTCTTTCAATTTTTACTTAAGCTTTCAAAATTACCTTTTTGAAAAATACTTAAGCTTTCAAAATTTTGTTAAGTATTCAAGTCTTTCAAAATTTCCTTTATTCAAAAAGTATTCAAGAGTTTTTTAAATTTTTTGAAAAATACTTAAGCTTTCAAAATTTTGCTAAGTACTTAAGCCATTCAAAATTTTATAACTTAAGCTTGTCAAAAGTTTTAAACTTTTATAAAGTAACTTAAGCTTAAGTTTCTCAAAACTGGTTAAGTACAAATGTTATTAAGTACTGTATTAAGTTTTCAAAATTATTAAGTACTTAAGTTTTTTTTAAAAGTACTTAAGCTAAAATTTGCAAAACCTTTAAGTACCTTGAAACTTAAAGCCTCAAACTTTTTACTCAAAAATCATGTGTCAAAAATCTTCCTATGTATTTTTAACTTAAGTTATTAAATTTCTAAGTACCTAAAAACTTGAGTTTTCAAGTACAAGTAAAGTTCTTTTTAACCCCACAAATTTTTGAAAAATCTAGGGGGAGATTCCTTCCAGGGGGAGGGAACAAAGGTTAAAATATTTTCATGTTTTGCTTAAACTTAACTTTTTGAACTAGGGTTGCCATAAATCAAAAAGGGGGAGATTGTTGATGCAGAATGCACCTAAGTCAAACCTGTGTTTTGATAATGGCAACATAGGTCAAAAGTTAAGTCTTTCTTGTTTTCTAACAAGTTACTCTAGTGTGCAGAGACAAAGTCCTAGCGAAGGATTGCTAGGCAACTGGCGAAGGACTGCCAGTATCAAAGACCTAGCAAAGGAAAGCTAGGCAACTGGCGAAGGACTGCCAGTAGCAAAGTCCTAGCGAAGGAAAGCTAGGCAACTGGCGAAGGACTGCCAGTATCAAAGCCCTAGCGAAGGACTGCTAGGCAACTGGCGAAGGACTGCCAGTATCCAAGACCTGACGAAGGACCGTCAAGCAAAAGTCCAACCAAAGGAGCGGTTGACATCAGGTAAATTCTCCCGAGAGGAGTAGGTGAGGACGTGTTCCCCGTCGAGGGAACAGTAGGCGTCGGTTCGACCTAGGGCTCCATTTTGGAGACCAAAGTCAGAACCAAGACAGCTAAGGCTGTATAATCTAATACTTTATTATTTATTGTGTTTTGGACTAACCCTGGATGTAGGACTGAAGGAACGTGTTGGGACCGGGTGCATGTCGACAAGGATATGGGTTCGTAAAATTTTAAAATTTTTACGTGCAGCGGAAGAATTAGCATAAAATAATTTCCTAAATTATTTTAACCACGTATCTAGCATGCAACCTTATGGTGTGTTGACATAATCATAAAATAAAACATTGCGGAAAAGTAAACTAATTTACTTTATACCTCTCGTAAGTCGGAAAAAGGACGAGATCCAACCGTAGCGTCCCTTGGAAGCTCCGCCTCTATTCGCGTCCACGCCGAGTTCTCTTCGGGATGACTTCGCAAAGTCATGAGTTTTGTGCCGACGAGAACTACTAGATTCTCGGAAGGCACAACTAAAGGAACAAGAGAAATTAATGGAAACGTACCACCAAGAAACGGAATCGAAATTCCGGGAAGAGAGGAGTTGCTATTCGCTTCTTCTTCTTCTTCTTGGCTTCTCCTTGGTGTTCTTGGTCCACGGCAACCCTAGGGTGCGCCGGCCCTAGGGTGGGAAAGGGAGGCGCTGGCCCTAAAGCACAAGGAGGGCGCCGGCCCTAATGGGAAGGAGAAGAGGAGGAAAAGAGAATAAGAGAGAGAGAGAGGGAGAGAATAATTAATCTCTATCAATTATTCATTTGGAATTAAAGGCTTCCCTTTGGTTCCTTATATAGTTGCTTCTCCCTTGCCAAGTCTCCCTCTTAACGGAATTTTTCATAACAAATTTATCCTATAAATTCTTTTATGAATTATTCCGTTTAAACCAAGTTTTATTATAACTAATTTATAATAAAACAATTACTTCTCTCTTTTAATTATGGAATAAAATTTGTATAAAATTTTTCTTATCATGGATAAATCAATTCATAATTGATTTTATAAATTAAAATAAAACCAATTCATGGTTCATTTTAATTTCCATAAAAAGAATAAATTCTACAAATTTATTTATAAATCTCTTTATATAAATTTCTTTATATATCAATTTATTTATCCATAATTTATAAAACAAATCGTGCTAGATTTATTTTATTAATTAAACCAATTAAATTGGTTTATTCCTCTTTTAATGGCCGGCCAAACCAAGAGGGTGGACACCCTCTTTGGTCGGCCAAAACAACCCGAAACGATCACGAATTAAACTCTTTTAATTCGCCCAATAAGTCTTTAAAAGACTTAGCCATTTTAAGTTTCCGTTGCGCCTCTGATCAACTCAGATTCGACTTATTTCTCTTGATCAGAAAATCTAATTTTCAACTCGTTTTAAATCCCTCGGATTACTCGTAGTGTGTGTGACTAAATAGGCTTTCGATTTATGTTGGCCGTCTATAATCAACCAATTATAGAACGATCATGAGTGGCACCTAGTAGTACATCATGATCCCCAATTAATCGAAAGATCAACGGTTTGACCTCAGAAGAAATTATTCTGAAACCCTTCAGCAGCTCTAATGAATCGTGCCCCATTCCCTTCACCATCTTATACCCACTTGGTTCAGGACACGGTCTATTTGTGTCAGTCCCCACTAGGCTGACTACGTCACACCTAGCCCAAGTAATGTCTTTCTCGTCCTTTGGATTTCTAATTACTCTCATGTATTTAAGAGACTCGCACTCTTAACATGATATACTCTGGCCAGAGGTTTTTGAGTAACAATCCGACGATAGGCCTGGGTATACATCTCCTCGCAAGGAGTGGTGAATCCTTTGTAGGCTGTTCAAACATCTTCGGGCACTTTGGCTTATACCCAATCATCCTGGGTCCACATCTCCTTGGAGATGCTTGCTTAAGATGTTAAAGTATAAGTCTCCATGACCAAGATGACTTGAACACCGTAAGTCAAAGGAACATCGCACTTAAGCTGCAGTAAGAACTTCATTGACATATCTATATGTAGATTACCATATGAAGTTTTACAGCCAGTCACTCGAATGGATTTAAGCATAGCTACTGGCGAATAGGTTTCGTCATAATCAATTCCTTCTTTTTGACGGTATCCTTTTGCCACTAATCTAGCCTTAAAGGTAACAACATTACCTTCCATGTCGGTTTTCTTCTTGAAAACCCACTTGCACCCTATGGGTTTAATCCCTTCGGGTGGGTTAACCAAGTCCCATACTTGATTCTCGTACATGGAATCCATTTCCGACTTCATGGCCTCAAGCCATTTGTCCCTTTCTGAACTTTTCAGAACATCTTCGTAACTGATAGGTTCATCATTGCTTATGATTAACACGTCGTTCGATTCACTTACGAGAAATCCGTATCTCTCTGGAATATTGCGTGTCCTATCAGACCTACGAAGAGGTGGTGTTGTTTTAGGTTCAACTGATAGCTCATCGCTATGAGTTATCGGTTGTGGGTCTAGACCAGGTGTCTCTGTAATGTCTATTGGAGTTTCTTGAACTTCATCAAGTTCAATGCCACTCCCACTATTTTTTTGTAAAAGAAATTCTCTTTCCAGAAATACAGCATGCTTTGAAACAAACACCTTTTGTTCCAAGGGATGATAGAATTGGTAACCCTTCGTTTCCTTAGGGTATCCAATAAATAAACATTTATCAGACTTAGCATCCAATTTGTCTGATACAACCCGCTTCACATAAGCAGGACAACCCCATATCTTAAGGTGAGTTAAGTGAGGTTTCTTACTATTCCATATCTCATATGAAGTAGTAGAGACTACCTTGGTCGGGACTCTATTTAGCAAGTAAACAGCTGTCTTAAGTGCATAGCCCCAAAAGGATTTTGGAAGAGTTGCATGGTTCATTATGGATCTAACCATGTCCATCAAGGTTCGGTTACGCCTCTCAGATACACCATTATACTGTGGTGTATACGGCGGAGTCCATTGGGATAATATCCCATTGTCCCTAAGATAATCTTGAAACTCTTGACTCAGGTATTCACCACCCCGATCGGATCGAAGTATCTTAATACTTTTGCCAAGTTGTTTCTCTACTTCATTTCTGAACTCTTTGAATTTCTCAAAGGCTTCAGATTTGTGTTTCATCAAGAACACATACCCGAATCGTGAGTGATCATCGATAAAGGTGATGAAGTAGCTATAGCCTCCTTGTGCAAGAGTTGACATTTGTCCACATACATCAGTATGAATTAGACCAAGCAATTCTCCCACTGGATTACCTTTTCCGGAAAAGGGTAATTTGGTCATCTTGCCTTTAAGCATGATTCGCATGTATCAAATGAACCAGGTTCAAATGATTCCAGAATTCCACATCGGTGTAATTCGGTCATGCGTTTCTTACTTATATGGCCAAGACGACAATGCCACGTGTAGGAGTCTATTCGATTATGTATTCGAGCACGTTTGTTGCTAACTTCGATATTGAAAACGTCACCGGATAAATCTAACGTGTAGATATCATTGCACAAAGTTACATTCCCATAAAGAATGTCATTTAAAGTTATGTAACAACAATTGTTACTAAAAGTTAAATGATAACCTTTTTCATTCAAACATGAAATAGATACAATGTTCTTTATTAATGAAGGAACGAAATAACAATTATCCAATTCTAAGACACGTCCAGTGGGGAGCTTTAGCAAATATGTTCCGATGGCAATAGCAGCAATCTTTGCTCTATTTCCAACTCGCAAATTTGTTTCTCCCTTGACGAGTCTTCTTCTATTCCTTAGCCCCTGTATGTCATTACATATATGTGAGCTACACCCAGTATCAAGTACCCAGGTATTTGAGGAAATAGAGTGACATTCAATAACGAAGATACCTGAAGAGGATGGGGGCATCGGATGCCTTATTCTTCAAGGACTCAAGATAAACCTTGCAGTTTCTTCGCCAGTGACCCTCCTTGCGACAATGATGGCAAGTTCCTTTTGGTTTCTTTTCAGTCTTTTTGGCCTTTTTCTTCTTTCCTTTATTCTGTTCTTTGGCCTTCCTCTTAGAACCTTTCTTCGAGGAACCAACTAACAGTACTGTCTTCTGATCCTGCTTTACAGCGGGCTCAACAGCCTTCAGCATGTTGATTAACTCAGGAATGGTAGTCTCCAGCTTGTTCATCTGATAGTTCATCACAAATTGTGAACAACTTTTGGACAGACAATTCAGAATTAAGTCAATACTTAGTTCATGATCCATTGCAAAGCCGAGTGTGCCCAGTCGCTCAATGTACCCCAACATCTTTAACACAAATTGTGAGGCAGAAGTGCCTTCCTGCATCTTTGAGGTGAAGAGGAGTCTGGAGACCTCGAACCTTTCGGATCTCGCCTGCTCTTCAAATAACTCATGAAGATCGAAGATGATGGTATAAGCATCCATATGCTCATGCTGCTTTTGCAGCTCAGGTACCATAGATGCTAGCATGATGCAACCCACCATTTCAGAATCGGTCACATGTTTCTGATAGGCCAACAATTGGTCTGAAGTTGCATTCTATGGAGGATGGTTGGGAAGTTGATTTTCAAGGACATAAGCAAGCTTCTCTGCCTTGAGGACTATCCTCAGGTTTCGAAGCCAGTTCATGAAGTTTGGCCCAGTCAGTTTATTGGTGTCCAAAATGGAACGCAAGTTTAGAGAAGACATGATCGAGTGATTAACCTAGAAATACAAATTGAGTTTATGTGAGAAGATTGATTAAAGAATGTATCAACATACATTAATAAAATCCTATTTATTTTTCAAATTGAATAACCCTTTTTATCAATTCGGGAGATCGTAGAAACATCTCTAAATAGGTTGATATCCAACCATAGATAAGAACAACCATGGCTGTGGCCATCAAGTCATTCTTAGCTATGAAGGTAGGTAATTATATCGATTATATATCACATATATGCAACTATCACATTATGTTATCAACTAATTGAATGTTTGCATAAATCATTGGGTTGTTAACTCATTAACAAGTATGCATCATATACATAACACCCAATTGCACCTCTCTTTGCATCGACCTTGGCTGTGGCACAACAAATCGATGCTCCAAGCTTAAGGCTGACCCATTAATCAAGAAATAGTTTTAATATGGTTGGAGCTCATTCAACCGTTTAGTCAGGCTTGGATGTGTCCAACAACCAAAACTAAGGATTGACCTCTGACTCCAACTACATTATTCATAAACTAATTCCATGGTTTGAACATGTTGAGGTTCAAGTCGGGCATGGATGTGTCCATCAACCCAAACGAGAAACAAAACTCCGATTCTAACCATATTAATGGAAGGTGTTGGCCTTAATATTTTGTAAGGGGTTTTGGGTCTCATCTTTTCTAAGCACATTCATGACATTTGTCATGACTAACGATTTCCTTAATAAAGTATGTATGTGACTTAAGTTATCAAGTCTCATTAATTGAATTAGGAACCGGATTTCCTAATTCCAATTTCATACTATATTAAAGGAATTGTTTTGGGAAACAATTTCCTAAATTGTCATAATCAATTTCAGAAATAATATGCTTAAGACTTTGATTTCTCTAAATCAAATCTTATTAAATTAAGAGACAATTCCCTTAATTCAATCACATATTATTTTCATGAAAATCTCATTTAAGAAAACTCTATAGGAAACCATTTTCCTAATTAATTTTGGAGACAACAATATGTAAGAGCATCACCTCTTAGAACATATTTTATTTATGGATTTAATTAATTACAACAAATCGTTTTCTAAGGGTGGCTCCCCGGGGCTCAGATACCCAAAGAAAAGTAATTTGTCATAAATCAAATTTGGTCCGCTTCGGAAGTGTAACCAAATTAAACATGACAATTTCATTTAAAATTGGGAAATTACAACAACTAACTTTAAATTGGACGGCTCCCGGAGGCTTAATCCAAAATAAAGAATTTTGTTGTCAATTTTAAAACCCAATTCAAATTTAATTGTCAATTAATTGTCCATAAATTTGTCTAGACTTTCTTGAAAGAAAGTGCCCAAAATTGCGAGATTTAATAATAAGTTTTCAGAATAATTGTAAGTTTCTGGTACAAAGAAAACTTACATATTTCCAAAATTAGAAAATTTCTAAAATAGAAAATTTCCAAAATTGGAATGTTTCCAAAGATGGGAAGTTTTCACAATTATCATAAAATTTCAGAAACTAGGACATTTCTAACGTTTACGAAATTTCATGACGATTTCCAAACTTTGAAATTCCTAAATCTAAAATTTATTATAATTGGAAAGTTTCCATAATTGAAAATTTTTTCCGAAATTGAGATTATGACAAAGTGTTCCGCAAAACAATTTTATGATTATGACGAACACTAACCGGCTCTGATACCACTGTTGGGAGCGGGTGCATGTCGACAAGGATACGGGTTCGTAAAATTTTAAAATTTGGAATTAAAGGCTTCCCTTTGGTTCCTTATATAGTTGCTTCTCCCTTGCCAAGTCTCCCTCTTAACGAAATTTTTCATAACAAATTTATCCTATAAATTCTTTTAAGAATTATTCCGTTTAAACCAAGTTTTATTATAACTAATTTATAATAAAACAATTACTTCTCTCTTTTAATTATGGAATAAAATTTGTATAAAAATTTTCTTATCATGGATAAATCAATTCATAATTGATTTTATAAATTAAAATAAAACCAATTCATGGTTCATTTTAATTTCCATAAAAAGAATAAATTTCTACAAATTTATTTATAAATCTCTTTATATAAATTTCTTTATATATCAATTTATTTATCCATAATTTATAAAACAAATCGTGCTAGATTTATTTTATTAATTAAACCAATTAAATTGGTTTATTCCTCTTTTAAAGGACGGCCAAACCAAGAGGGTGGACACCCTCTTTGGTCGGCCAAAACAACCCGAACCGATCGCGAATTAAACTCTTTTAATTCGCCCAATAAGTCTTCAAAAGACTTAGCCATTTTAAGTTTCCGTTGCGCCTCTGATCAACTCAGATTCGACTTATTTCTCTTGATTGGAAAATTCAATTTTCAACTCGTTTTAAATCCCTCGGATTACTCGTAGTGCGTGTGACTAAATAGGCTTTCGATTTATGTTGGCCGTCTATAATTAACCAATTATAGAACGATCATGAGTGGCACCTAGTAGTACATCATGATCTCCAATTAATCGAAAGATCAACGGTTTGACCTCAGAAGAAATTATTCTGAAACCCTTCAGCAGCTCTAATGAATCGTGCCCCATTCCCTTCACCATCTTATACCCACTTGGTTCAGGACACGGTCTATTTGTATCAGTCCCCACTAGGCTGACTACGTCACACCTAGCCTAAGTAATGTCTTTCTCGTCCTTTGGATTTCTAATTACTCTCATGTATTTAAGAGACTCGCACTCTTAACATGATATACTCTGGCCAGAGGTTTTTGAGTAACAATCCGACGATAGGCCTGGGTATACATCTCCTCGCAAGGAGTGGTGAATCCTTTGTAGGCTGTTCAAACATCTTCGGGCACTTTGGCTTATACCCAATCATCCTGGGTCCATACCTCCTTGGAGATGCTTGCTTAAGATGTTAAAGTATAAGTCTCCATGACCAAGATGACTTGAACACCGCAAGTCAAAGGAACATCTCACTTAAGCTGCAGTAAGAACTTCATTGACATATCTTTATAGATAACCATATGAAGTTTTACAGCTAGTCACTCTAATGAACTAGTTCCCTTAACTAGCATCCATGTTTATCTCCGGACATCCCAATGTCACCAGCCAGTGAGAATCAGCTGATTAGAGAATAACCCATGCTAGTCTCAACAGAATTGATAGTGTCCGTTTTTATCATTTCATCGACTAGGGATATTTTCAATACTTCACATTTGCACATTTAGAGATAATTACAAGTTGTGATCCCATCACAAATTCTCTTATGCTGTGAGTTGTATTGCGGACATTCAGTAGATGTTTACTAAGGCTCCCCCTGCTGCCGCATCAATCATGCTCCTATCCATAGGTAATAAACCTTCATAAAAATATTGCACAAGAAGTTGCTCACTAATTTGGTGTTGAGGACAGCTAGAGCATAACTTCTTGAACCTCTCCCAATAATCATAAAGAGTCTCTCCAATCACTTGTTGAATGCCACAAATACTTTTTCTGATAATGGCGGTCCTTGATGCTGGAAAAAACTTCTCTAAAAATGCTCTCTTCATTTCAATCCAACTAGCAACATGTCCAGTGGGCAAATAATACAACCAATCCTTAGCAGCCCCAGTCAAGGAAAAAGGAAATGCTCTTAACTTAATGTCTTCTTCAGAAACGCCCTGAGGCTTCATAGTAGAGCACACCACATGGAATTCGTGCAAGTGTCTGTTTGGATCCTCCCCAGATAAACCCTGAAATTTTGGCAACAAATTGATGAGCCCAGATCTGAGCTCAAAGTTCCCCCTAGCTCTGGATAAGCTATGCTGGAGTACTGAAACGCAGCGTCAGGTGCTGCTAGCTCCTTCATGGTTCTCTGGTGGTCTGCCATGTCAATGCCTGAGTGAGTGCTGATAGTCTGAAGTGGAGGGATATCTGTAGTCTCAGAAAGAATAGCCTGGCTCCTCCTGACTCTGAAAGTCCTCTCAATCTCAGGATCGAAATCTTCTAATTCAGCACCTAGAGACCTGGTCATAAAAATAGAACAAATCGCAGTAAAAGTAGATAAAAAGATAAAACAAATAAAATCAAATCAAAAGATATGACAATAAGCACAGAAGTAGTCAAGAATGATGTGCAATAAGTGTACAAGATAAAATCAAACAAGTCAACTAACAGTTCCCCGGCAACGGCGCCAAAAATTTGACAGGCCCAAATATACTAGCTAATTTGTCACGAAGGTATGGGTCTATCAAATTTAAATGTAAATGAATAACTGGAAACCCTTTTTACAATCAAAAGTATGAAAGTGTAATATAGGGGCCACAGGTCGTATTTTTCTCGGGGCTAGTTGACGTTGTGTGATTCTAACTTGTATTTAGGTGTCGTGATTGTTTTTGGGTTTCAATTGTGATTTGGTTTTGGATTGCGATTATGAAATGAAATTGCAATGAAAAGAAACGGAACTTAACTAAGCACCTTAACTAGACAACTGATAAGCGCAACTAATGTGATACTCAATCTAGCACTTAAACAATTCAAAGAAACACCTCTGATTTCACATGCACACAAATGCTAAACCAAGTAAGAATGCAGTGATGAATTTTCAGTTAAACTAATACAATAACTTACCTCTAAATTAACTTAAGACAAGCAATTGAAACGAGCTACAAAATCTAAAAGCAGACCAATGAGAAAGGTTTCGAAACAACTTAAAGCAACACGAACTGATTTCAAACTCCTAAGCACCCTAAAATTTGTAGCTAACTTGATACCAAACAATGCCAAAGCTTCTATTGATACAAAGTGCAGAAATTCATCTAATTTGGCACACAAATGAGGAAAACCTATGTGCTGAAAATAATTCTAATTGCAACCCTATTAACTGATGTAAAGAAAATGAATTGACACAAACTAATCAATTGCAGAATTCCTAGTTAATTACTGTCAAAACACATGGATGCTAAACAAGCATTCTGATCCCAAACCATGATACGCAGCTATGATTCAGCTCAAAAGTGCAATGCCAAAATCAGAATTTGAGCTCAAAATGCAGCGACAAAGGGACTTCAAAGACAGACAAACAGCTGAGAGCAGGTATGATTCGGAAAAGATAGGTTTATAGATGCTACATTTAAAACCAATTGCTGAACCAGCAGCCACCAGGTTGATACGCAGGAAATAGAAATGAAACACAGTTGCAACCACTGATACGCAGGATCTGGGCTAAAAATCAGAAACAGAATTGAATGGAAATCAAGCTCAACTCTAATGCATTAACATACCAAACGCAAGCTTAAATTGCAGGGAATCAAGCTAAGCACAAACTAGATTCAAAAAAACTGTAAAAACCAGGAATAGAATGGCACGCAGAGACAGTTTTTTCAGCACAGCTGATACGCGAGCAATAAACTGAAAATAAACTGAAATTACCTTCGATTGATCACTGAACAGAATGCCTAGCTAATTTACTTGCAGAAAACAAACCTAACTTAAGCAAAACGATTAGAAACTAAAACTAAACAATCTGATTCGAATTACAGAAGCAGAACAAAATGCAGAAACTAGAAATCAGCTAATAAACGAAATTGAGCTAAGCCTCCATCCGAATCCTTGCTGTCACTCAAGGATGAGCTCGAATTGAGGTGGTCACGCCTTTGGATGAAGATTTTGCCGAAGAAAAACGAAGAAAAACTCAGAAGAACGAAGCTGCGGCGAGGAATTGGCGAAGACGCGACGACGGCTGAAGGTGGAAATTTTTGATTAAATACTTAAGCATGGACGGTCCAGATTGATCCACTTCAATCCAACGGCTGATCTTGCTCTGATTTGAGCCAAACTTTGATGATGATGATCTGGGGTCAGGATCTGCCTTGTGGTAGCTCGGATCCTCCAGATATGCAACGGATGGTCCAGATCAAGCTAATCTTTGAATGGATGATCTAGAGCCCTCCAAGCTTGATCCAACGGTTGATTTAGCTCTGATTGGGATGAAATCTTCAGATCTTGATCAGGGTGCTTGATCAACCCTTGCCCTAGCTCGGATTGCTTCGGATCGTCCCGGATGGCTCAGATCTAGCCGCTCTTGAATCGGACGGCCCAGATTAAATCATAATCTTGATAATTCGATCCGGGTCACTTCCGCATCAAGTTTGACCCAATATGCCCTAGGTCCTTGAACCTTTGATGCCTACAAAAAAATAGATCAAGAATTTAGTGGCCAAATAATTCAATTTAATGCAAATTTGCAATTTAGTCCAAAACAAGAGTAAGTTCTAAAACCTAGGGCAATTTCACAATTTTTGCAATAAAAACATAGGTCAAACATGGATTTAAGCAGCTCAAATAATCAATAAAATAGCATTTATCAACTCCCCCACACTTGAGCTTGAGCGTCTCGCGAAACAACTAAATAAGTATCCCTTAGGCTCTCTTAAGCATAATTAGAAGCAAATGAAAAGAAATTACCTAAGGTTGTCAATTCTCAAAAATCTAAGCTCTATGGATTAGTATCTTGTCCTTAAATCAACAACTAGCCTTTTCATCTATCATGAGTCATTGAGATGAATTCAACTCTCTAGCCTTTCATGGGAAGTTTTGGCGGTTCTCTCCTTAAGTTCTAAGTTGATGATGGAAGTGGAGCTCACTCTTACACACATGTTTCTTGCACTACCATAGGCTTGCTTATTGTCTACTCTCCACCATTTATCATGATTAGGATTCACATCTACAAAAAACAAAAGTGTGGTAAGTAATGGAATAAAATCAAGGAAATGGAAAAATGTGAAAAGTGGAAGACTTGAGTGCTCAAAAATGTTTCCAATGTGCTTTGCCCCTCCTTTCAGTCCTCTCGTGAATAACAAAGTGTGGTGAAGTCACATTTGAATAAATTCCTTTGATTTAGATGAAAAACCCCTTTTTGCTCTCCATGTGCCAAGTTTCCCAATTTCGTGCCATTTTTGTTTCTTTCTTCTCTTTTCTGA
The DNA here is from genome assembly GCA_024364735.1 of Boesenbergia rotunda. Lineage (NCBI taxonomy): Eukaryota > Viridiplantae > Streptophyta > Magnoliopsida > Zingiberales > Zingiberaceae > Boesenbergia > Boesenbergia rotunda. Next base: position 18,679 of record JAGFNQ010005518.1, read on the forward strand.
TTTTTCTCTTCTTCTTTTATCTTCTAGCAAGGTCAGCAACGAAATGGAATAAAGCTTTTGATTCGGATGGGAGAAACTTCACTTGATTTCATGGTGCCAAAGTTCACTTGTGTCCACTTTGTTTCTCTCTTTTTCTTTTCTTTTCTCAAACTGTTTTTTTTTTCTTCTGTTTCAGCTTCTCCACTGAATCAATTTCAAATATCTGATTTCTTCACATCAGTTAGCATATAGGAGTAGTTGAGCAAATGGTGGTGAAAAACCTAAATGCTTCACTTGGAATTTTGGCACTACAACTTTTTTTTTTTTTCTTTTCTGATTTTTCCGGTCTGATTTAAAGCATCCCAGCATCCACCATTCTGTTTCTGATCAGCTGTGATGTACTCAACATTCTTTGATGCAATTCCGAATTTTATTCTCTGATTCACAGCCCAGAAAAATTCAATTTCAGCCTCAACTTGGCACATTTCGGCACAAACTGCTTGTATTGATTTTCTTCTTTGTTTTCAGCTTTTGTTCAGCCCTTTCGAATTCTGATTTCTACAGCAAAGGATGCAACATCACTTGTTGACATATTCTAGCTCTTCATTCTTTGATTCACAGCCCTTGAAAGATCAAATTCAGCCCCAAGTTGATACAAACTTCTTCTCTAATCAGATTTTTTTTTTCTTTTCTTTTCTTTAGCACAACTTCTTTTCTCTGTTTTTGGGCACTGATTTCTGCATTGAATCAGATTAATTCCAGCTCAGTTCAGTCTCTACAAGGTGTTACTGATCTTGGCTTCCCAAAATTTCAACTTTTCAATTTTTGATCCAAACCAATTCCGAAACCTGTTAAACAACTCAAGTTAACTTCATTTTGGCAAAAACTTCCTCTTCATTCTCTTTTCTTTTTCTTGCATTGCAGATTTTTTTTTTTTTCTTTTCATTGCATGCCACTTTGATCTTCAAATGATGAGCAAGAATCTAGATGCTTCAATTGTTGTCTTCCTCAACTACTTCCTCTTGCTTGATCTTGATACTAAATATCAACTCAAATGGCACATGAATTTTTTTTTTTTTTAAATGAAGTGCTTCCTTGATGATAATACATTCCAAAACACTAATCACTCCCCCACACTTAAATCTTTGTCCGTCTCGGGCAAAATAGCATTAGAAACATATCAAACAACAAGTCCAAAGAAAAGTGAAGGTAAGAGTAAGAAATAAGTAAAGAAAAATGGAATAGACATGAGTTTTGTCAAAAATGATATGAAAAGGTAAACAAAGTGATTAACCTCTATAGATGTGATCCAATCATTGAAATATGGTTTTGAAAGAACCTAGGCAAGTTCTAGAGCACAATAACATGTATGTGTCACAAAATAAGGCTAATCTCACTAGGTAAAAATAATCATCTCAAGTCCTCAATTAAGAATTTTAAAGGAAAGTAGTACTCAAGCATCCAAGAATTCATCCATGAGCTCAAACCCTAAGTTTTGACAACCAAATTTAATTTATTTTTAAAAGACTCTAAAATGACAATAAGAAAACCTAGAGGGATACATTTATTCCTAATCATGCAAGAAAAAGTGCTAAAACACAAAACATGGTATTTACAATGATTTTATTCATGTCATGTTACTCTACTCACTTATTTATTAACAAGAACTCATTTTAAGAGTGAAAACATGCAATAAAGGAAAAGGCAACAAAAATCAAACTCCCTTTTATTTCTGGCGGTCGGAGTCTGTCAAGAAACAACCTCCACCGTGGTAGTGGAGGAGTCTGGGTGTGCGAAAGAGCTTCTTCCATTTCTTCAACTTTACAGTGCATCGCTCCCCCACACTTGGACTGTACAGCAACCTGTTCAGGTGGACGAAGATTATTTAAATACAAGACCCATTTAAGAGGTAGAGTGTTTTGGATTAAAGTAAAATCTACTCCCTCTTTATTCTTTTTCGGACACATTCCAGGAGGTTTGAGTCTGTTCAGATAAAGCTCCCACTCCAGAAGTCTTCTGGACCCTGCAAAACCATGTAATACCCCTCTCAAGCGTGCAGGGTAGGAAAGAAATGAAATAATATCAGTCTTTGCAGAAAATGTATCAAAAAATGTATCACATCCAATAAAATCAATTTTAGTCCGCTCAAAAAAATTTTCACAATGAATACCTACCCAAGATGCATCAAGAAACTTATCATACTCCCTGAAATCTATTTTGGACAATTCAATGAAATTTTCACAATTATTTTCCACACATGATATATCAAGAATTCTATCGCAACCAATAAAATCAACTTTTGGTACCTCCATTGATGTTTCCAAAAAAGTAAAAGAAATACTTACCTGATCGCGCTGAAGAATACCTGGAGGTTCCACAATGATAGATGTGTCCATAGCTCCCTCCGGGTCAAGTATTGGTTCTATATCAGGTTCAAGTTCTAGTAGGCACTCAACTGGAATAAGTGATCCCTGGGGCTCTGTGCAATCCCCTACACTTTGCGGAAATGGTGGTGGTCCCTGGGGCTGTGTGCAATCCCCTACACCTAGAAAAAACTCTCCAACTGGAAGTGTGTCTGAAATATCTTCTGAAAAATCCTCAGTCTCAGCAGTAAATAACCTCTCAGCCTCCTCTGTCTGCCCCAGCTCATCAAGAATATCCACGCTCCTGATGGAGTGATCCTCCCTCGGATGCTTCATAGCATCGAAAAGGCTAAATTGGACTACTGTGTCTCCCACCTCCATCGAGAGTGTGCCAGCATAAACATCAATCTTTGTTTTGGCAGTCTTCAGAAAAGGCCTCCCAAGGATGAGTGGGGATCTGCGTGCAAGATACTCTCCCTCCATGTCCAGAATGTAGAAGTCCGCAGGGAAAATCAACTCTTTCACTTTAACCAACACGTCTTCAATAACTCCTGCCGGGCGGATCTGGCTCCTATCTGCTAGCTGTATCACAACTCCAGTGGGCTGTAGAGGACCAATACCAAGCATCTGGAAGACTGTCCTGGGCATGACATTAATAGAAGCTCCTAAATCAAGCATAGCATCATGTAGCATGGTGCTCCCTATCTCACAAGATACAGTGAACATGCCAGGGTCTTCACATTTCTGAGGGATGGCATGGATAAGTGATGAAACATTCTTCCCCATGCTGACTAACTCATTTCCCTTAAACTTCTTCTTATGAATACAAAGATCTTTCAAAAATTTTGCGTACTTAGGAACCTGTTTAATCATCGTCAGCAAGGGTACATTAATTTCAACTTTACTAAAAAGTTTCACCAGCTCATTGTACTCTTTTGCTTTCTCCTCCTCCACGTGTCTTTTGGTTGGAGTTCTCCCTTGTGGAAAAGGCAAAGGAACCCTAACATCATCAATTTTGGCCGGAGATGGTGCTGCTGAATTCTGCCCTGCTGTCCCATGCGTAGTAGTGGCTGTAAAATCGGCCTCGGCACTGTTTTCTTCTCCGTTTGCCACCAAATTTGGAGGGTTGCTCGAGGAATGAGTTGGGAACGGGCTAGGGTTGGAATCAGCTGAATTTGAAGTCATTTCATTGCTGTTTTGGGCCGGAATGGAGATGCTGTCCGGTCTCCTGAAAATTCTGCTCTTGGACTCTTTGGAGATGATGTAACCTTCCCACTTCTCAAATAAATAGCACTCACGTTTCCTTTAGGATTAGGAATAGTTTGGGAAGGGAGTTGACTTGATCCTTGAGCTCGATTTTGATTAATTCCACTTGCCAATTGCCCTATTTGCCTCTCAACGTTTTGTTGCCAAGCTTGTTGTTGTTGCATCATTTGTTGAAACATATCCTCAACCCTCTGTTGGGGCACATTTCCTCCACTTGAATTCCCATGACCTCCTTGGTTAGCAAAGCTTCTTGATTGACCTTGAAAAGATGAAGTGGGCTGAAAATTTTGAGCTTGCTGTGATCCTTGAAAATAATGATTTGGGGCTGAGAAAAGGACTGATTGGGCTGTTGATAGGGCTGATTAAATTGCTGTGATACTTGGGCACCTTGCTGTGAGTTGTAGGGTTGAAAGTTCTGATTTTGGGGTGGAAAATTAGGTGGCGAAGGCTGAAAATTCTGACTTTGAAACCCTTGACCGTAGGGCTGAAATTCTGATGCATGGGCTGTGATGGCTGAAAATTTTGTTGATTTGAAGCTTGGAAAGCTGGGAAAGATTGGAAGCCTTGCTGCCCTTGATAAGGTTGCTGGAATTGAGGTTCAAATGCCCTGGAATTTTGCTGAAATTGTTGGGAATTAGGCTGAAACGGAGGCTGAAAATTCTGGTTTGATGGCTGAAATTGTTGCTGATTTGATCTGAGGTTGCTGTGACTGCTGGAAGTTCGGTAGATTCTGCTGTGATGACTGAGTTTGAGGCTCTTGTTGGCAGAAAGCATTCCCATACCTCAAGTTAGGATGATTCCTCCAACCGGGTTGTAGGTAGATGAGTAGGGGTCATTTCTTTGTTGGAATGGAGCTCTAGCCAAGGCCGCACCCGATTCATCTTGTTGGAGATTTGGACAAAGGTCCGAATTATGTTCTTGGCTTGAACAAATGCTACATACCCTTGTAACTTGATTGGGAAATGAAGTTGTTGGAAAATTTGAGGCTTGGTTCACATTGTTCAATTGCCATTTGCTTCACTAAGATGCCAACTCCAACAATGAGCTCTTAATTTCTTTATCTTCATTAGACGTCACTTGAGCTTCATTAACCCCTCTTGTAGTAAGTGCTCTACTCCCGAATTGTTGAGAATTCTCCGCCATGTTAGAAATGAGTTCTCTAGCTTGCGCCGGTGTTTTGTTTACTAAGGCTCCCCCTGCTGCCGCATCAATCATGCTCCTATCCATAGGTAATAAACCTTCATAAAAATATTGCACAAGAAGTTGCTCACTAATTTGGTGTTGAGGACAGCTAGAGCATAACTTCTTGAACCTCTCCCAATAATCATAAAGAGTCTCTCCAATCACTTGTTGAATGCCACAAATACTTTTTCTGATAATGGCGANAGAAGCAAATGAAAGAAATTACCTAAGGTTGTCAATTCTCAAAAATCTAAGCTCTATGGATTAGTATCTTGTCCTTAAATCAACAACTTAGCCTTTTCATCTATCATGAGTCATTGAGATGAATTCAACTCTCTAGCCTTTCATGGGAAGTTTTGGCGGCTCTCTCCTTAAGTTCTAAGTTGATGATGGAAGTGGAGCTCACTCTTACACACATGTTTCTTGCACTACCATAGGCTTGCTTATTGTCTACTCTCCACCATTTATCATGATTAGGATTCACATCTACAAAAAACAAAAGTGTGGTAAGTAATGGAATAAAATCAAGGAAATGGAAAAATGTGAAAAGTGGAAGACTTGAGTGCTCAAAAATGTTTCCAATGTGCTTTGCCCCTCCTTTCAGTCCTCTCGTGAATAACAAAGTGTGGTGAAGTCACATTTGAATAAATTCCTTTGATTTAGATGAAAAACCCCTTTTTGCTCTCCATGTGCCAAGTTTCCCAATTTCGTGCCATTTTTGTTTCTTTCTTCTCTTTTCTGATTTTTCTCTTCTTCTTTTATCTTCTAGCAAGGTCAGCAACGAAATGGAATAAAGCTTTTGATTCGGATGGGAGAAACTTCACTTGATTTCCTGGTGCCAAAGTTCACTTGTGTCCACTTTGTTTCTCTCCTTTTCTTTTCTTTTCTCAAACTGTTTTTTTTTTTCTGTTTCAGCTTCTCCACTGAATCAATTTCAAATATCTGATTTCTTCACATCAGTTAGCATATAGGAGTAGTTGAGCAAATGGTGGTGGAAAACCTAAATGCTTCACTTGGAATTTTGGCACTACAACTTTTTTTTTTCTTTCTTTTCTGATTTTTCCGGTCTGATTTAAAGCATCCCAGCATCCACCATTCTGTTTCTGATCAGCTGTGATGTACTCAACATTCTTTGATGCAATTCCGAATTTTATTCTCTGATTCACAGCCCAGAAAAATTCAATTTCAGCCTCAACTTGGCACATTTCGGCACAAACTGCTTGTATTTGATTTTCTTCTTTGTTTTCAGCTTTTGTTCAGCCCTTTCCGAATTCTGATTTCTACAGCAAGGATGCAACATCACTTGTTGACATATTCTGGGCTCTTCATTCTTTGATTCACAGCCCCTTGAAAGATCAAATTCAGCCCCAAAGTTGATACAACTTCTTCTCTAATCAGATTTTTTTTTTCTTTTCTTTTCTTTAGCACAACTTCTTTTCTCTGTTTTTGGGCACTGATTTCTGCATTGAATCAGATTAATTCCAGCTCAGTTCAGTCTCTACAAGGTGTTACTGATCTTGGCTTCCCAAAATTCCAACTTTTCAATTTTTGATCCAAACCAATTCCGAAACCTGTTAAACAACTCAAGTTAACTTCATTTTGGCAAAAACTTCCTCTTCATTCTCTTTTCTTTTTCTTGCATTGCAGATTTTTTTTTTCTTTTCATTGCATGCCACTTTGATCTTCAAATGATGAGCAAGAATCTAGATGCTTCAATTGTTGTCTTCCTCAACTACTTCCTCTTGCTTGATCTTGATACTAAACATCAACTCAAATGGCACATGAATTTTTTTTTTTTTTAAATGAAGTGCTTCCTTGATGATAATACATTCCAAAACACTAATCACTCCCCCACACTTAAATCTTTGTCCGTCTCGGGCAAAATAGCATTAGAAACATATCAAACAACAAGTCCAAAGAAAAGTGAAGGTAAGAGTAAGAAATAAGTAAAGAAAAATGGAATGGGCATGAGTTTTGTCAAAAATGATATGAAAAGGTAAACAAAGTGATTAACCTCTATAGATGTGATCCAATCATTGAAATATGGTTTTGAAAGAACCTAGGCAAGTTCTAGAGCATAATAACATGTATGTGTCACAAAATAAGGCTAATCTCACTAGGTAAAAATAATCATCTCAAGTCCTCAATTAAGAATTTTAAAGGAAAGTAGTACTCAAGCATCCAAGAATTCATCCATGAGCTCAAACCCTAAGTTTTGACAACCAAATTTAATTTATTTTTAAAAGACTCTAAAATGACAATAAGAAAACCTAGAGGGATACATTTATTCCTAATCATGCAAGAAAAAGTGCTAAAACACAAAACATGGTATTTACAATGATTTTATTCATGTCATGTTACTCTACTCACTTATTTATTAACAAGAACTCATTTTAAGAGTGAAAACATGCAATAAAGGAAAAGGCAACAAAAATCAAACTCCCTTTTATTTCTGGCGGTCGGAGTCTGTCAAGAAACAGCCTCCACCGTGGTAGTGGAGGAGTCTGGGTGTGCGAAAGAGCTTCTTCCATTTCTTCAACTTTACAGTGCATCGCTCCCCCCACACTTGGACTGTACAGCAACCTGTTCAGGTGGACGAAGATTATTTAAATACAAGACCCATTTAAGAGGTAGAGTGTTTTGGATTAAAGTAAAATCTACTCCCTCTTATTCTTTTTTCGGACACATTCCAGGAGGTTTGAGTCTGTTCAGATAAAGCTCCCACTCCAGAAGTCTTCTGGACCCTGCAAAACCATGTAATACCCCTCTCAGCGTGCAGGGTAGGAAAGAAATGAAATAATATCAGTTTTTGCAGAAAATGTATCAAAAAATGTATCACATCCAATAAAATCATTTTAGTCCGCTCAAGAAAATTTTCACAATGAATACCTACCCAAGATGCATCAAGAAACTTACCATACTCCCTGAAATCTATTTTGGACAATTCAATGAAATTTTCACAATTATTTTCCACACATGATATATCAAGAATTCTATCGCAACCAATAAAATCAACTTTTGGTACCTCCATTGATGTTTCCAAAAAAGTAAAAGAAATACTTACCTGATCGCGCTGAAGAATACCTGGAGGTTCCACAATGATAGATGTGTCCATAGCTCCCTCCGGGTCAAGTATTGGTTCTATATCAGGTTCAAGTTCTAGTAGGCACTCAACTGGAATAAGTGATCCCTGGGGCTCTGTGCAATCCCCTACACTTTGCGGAAATGGTGGTGGTCCCTGGGGCTGTGTGCAATCCCCTACACCTAGAAAAAACTCTCCAACTGGAAGTGTGTCTGAAATATCTTCTGAAAAATTCTCAGTCTCAGCAGTAAATAACCTCTCAGCCTCCTCTGTCTGCCCCAGCTCATCAAGAATATCCACGCTCCTGATGGAGTGATCCTCCCTCGGATGCTTCATAGCATCGAAAAGGCTAAATTGGACTACTGTGTCTCCCACCTCCATCGAGAGTGTGCCAGCATAAACATCAATCTTTGTTTTGGCAGTCTTCAGAAAAGGCCTCCCAAGGATGAGTGGGGATCTGCGTGCAAGATACTCTCCCTCCATGTCCAGAATGTAGAAGTCCGCAGGGAAAATCAACTCTTTTACTTTAACCAACACGTCTTCAATAACTCCTGCCGGGCGGGTCTGGCTCCTATCTACTAGCTGTATCACAACTCCAGTGGGCTGTAGAGGACCAATACCAAGCATCTGGAAGACTGTCCTGGGCATGACATTAATAGAAGCTCCTAAATCAAGCATAGCATCATGTAGCATGGTGCTCCCTATCTCACAAGATACAGTGAACATGCCAGGGTCTTCACATTTCTGCGGGATGGCATGGATAAGTGATGAAACATTCTTCCCCATGCTGACTAACTCATTTTCCTTAAACTTCTTCTTATGAATACAAAGATCTTTCAAAAATTTTACATACTTAGGAACCTGTTTAATCATCGTCAGCAAGGGTACATTAATTTCAACTTTACTAAAAAGTTTCACCAGCTCATTGTACTCTTTTGCTTTCTCCTCCTCCACGTGTCTTTTGGTTGGAGTTCTCCCTTGTGGAAAAGGCAAAGGAACCCTAACATCATCAATTTTGGCCGGAGATGGTGCTGCTGAATTCTGCCCTGCTGTCCCATGCGTAGTAGTGGCTGTAAAATCGGCCTCGGCACTGTTTTCTTCTCCGTTTGCCACCAAATTTTGGAGGGTTGCTCGAGGAATGAGTTTGGGAACGGGCTAGGGTTGGAATCAGCTGAATTTGAAGTCATTTCATTGCTGTTTTGGGCTGGAATTGGAGATGCTGTCCGGTCTCCTGAAAATTCTGCTCTTGGACTCTTTGGAGATGATGTAACCTTCCCACTTCTCAAATAAATAGCACTCACGTTTCCTTTAGGATTAGGAATAGTTTGGGAAGGGAGTTGACTTGATCCTTGAGCTCGATTTTGATTAATTCCACTTGCCAATTGCCCTATTTGCCTCTCAACGTTTTGTTGCCAAGCTTGTTGTTGTTGCATCATTTGTTGAAACATATCCTCAACCCTCTGTTGGGGCACATTTCCTCCACTTGAATTCCCATAACCTCCTTGGTTAGCAAAGCTTCTTGATTGACCTTGAAAAGATGAAGTGGGCTGAAAATTTTGAGCTTGCTGTGATCCTTGAAAATAATGATTTTGGGGCTGAGAAAAGGACTGATTGGGCTGTTGATAGGGCTGATTAAATTGCTGTGATACTTGGGCACCTTGCTGTGAGTTGTAGGGTTGAAAGTTCTGATTTTGGGGTGGAAAATTAGGTGGCGAAGGCTGAAAATTCTGACTTTGAAACCCTTGACCGTAGGGCTGAAAATTCTGATGCATGGGCTGTGATGGCTGAAAATTTTGTTGATTTGAAGCTTGGAAAGCTGGGAAAGATTGGAAGCCTTGCTGCCCTTGATAAGGTTGCTGGAATTGAGGTTCAAATGCCTGGAATTGTTGCTGAAATTGTTGGGAATTAGGCTGAAACGGAGGCTGAAAATTCTGGTTTGATGGCTGAAATTGTTGCTGATTGATCTGAGGTTGCTGTGACTGCTGGAAGTTCGGTAGATTCTGCTGTGATGACTGAGTTTGAGGCTCTTGTTGGCAGAAAGCATTCCCATACCTCAAGTTAGGATGATTCCTCCAACCGGGGTTGTAGGTAGATGAGTAGGGGTCATTTCTTTGTTGGAATGGAGCTCTAGCCAAGGCCGCAACCGATTCATCTTGTTGGAGATTTGGACAAAGGTCCGAATTATGTTCTTGGCTTGAACAAATGCTACATACCCTTGTAACTTGATTTGGAAATGAAGTTGTTGGAAAATTCGAGGCTTGGTTCACATTGTTCAATGCCATTTGCTTCACTAAAGATGCCAACTCCAACAATGAGCTCTTAATTTCTTTATCTTCATTAGACGTCACTTGAGCTTCATTAACCCCTCTTGTAGTAAGTGCTCTACTCCCGAATTGTTGAGAATTCTCCGCCATGTTAGAAATGAGTTCTCTAGCTTGCGCCGGTGTTTTGTTTACTAAGGCTCCCCCTGCCGCCGCATCAATCATGCTCCTATCCATAGGTAATAAACCTTCATAAAAATATTGCACAAGAAGTTGCTCACTAATTTGGTGTTGAGGACAGCTAGAGCATAACTTCTTGAACCTCTCCCAATAATCATAAAGGGTCTCTCCAATCACTTGTTGAATGCCACAAATACTTTTTCTGATAATGGCGGTCCTTGATGCTGGAAAAAAACTTCTCTAAAAATGCTCTCTTCATTTCAATCCAACTAGCAACATGTCCAGTGGGCAAATAATACAACCAATCCTTAGCAGCCCCAGTCAAGGAAAAAGGAAATGCTCTTAACTTAATGTCTTCTTCAGAAACGCCCTGAGGCTTCATAGTAGAGCACACCACATGGAATTCGTGCAAGTGTCTGTTTGGATCCTCCCCAGATAAACCCTGAAATTTTGGCAACAAATTGATGAGCCCAGATCTGAGCTCAAAGTTCCCCCCTAGCTCTGGATAAGCTATACTGGAGTACTGAAATGCAGCGTCAGGTGCTGCGAGCTCCTTCATGGTTCTCTGGTGGTCTGCCATGTCAATGCCTGAGTGAGTACTGATAATCTGAATAGGAGGGATATCTGTAGTCTCAGTATGAATGGCCTGGCTCCTCCTGACTCTGAAAGTCCTCTCAATCTCAGGATCGAAATCTTCTAATTCAGCACCTAAAGACCTGGTCATAAAAACAAAACAAATCGCAGTAAAAGTAGATAAAAAGATAAATCAAATAAAATCAAATCCAAGGATATAGCAATAAGCACAAAAGCAAATCAAGAATGATATGAAATAAGTGCACAAGCAAAAATCAAACACATCAACTAACAGTTCCCCGGCAACGGCGCCAAAAATTTGATAGACCCAAATGGACTGTCACGAAAGTGGGTCTCAATTTTAAATGTGAATGAATAACTGGAAACCCTTTTTTGCAATCAAGATATGAAAAGCGTAGTAAAGGGGCCTCAGGTCGTATTTTTCTCGGGGCTAGTTGACGTTGTGTGATTCTAACTTGTATTTAGGTGTCGTGATTGTTTTTGGGTTTCAAATGTGATTTGGTTTTGGATTGCGATTATGAAATGAAATTGCAATGAAAAGAAACGGAACTTAACTAAGCATCTTAACTAGACAACTGATAAGCTCAACTAATGTGAAACTCAATCTAGCACTTAAACAATTCAAAGAAGCACTTCTGATTTCACATGCACACAAATGCTAAACCAAGTAAGAATGCAGTGATGAATTTTCAGTTAAACTAATGCAATAACTTACCTCTGAATTAACTCAGGACAAGCAATTGAAACTAGCTACAAATTTAAAAGCAAACCGATGAGAAAGGTTTCGAAACAACTTAAAGCAACACGAACTGATTTCAAACTCCTAAGCACCCTAAAATTTGTAGCTAACTTGATACCAAACAATGCCAAAGCTTCTATTGATACAAAGTGCAGAAATTCATCTAATTTGGCACACAAATGAGGAAAACCTATGTGCTGAAAATAATTCTAATTGCAACCCTATTAACTGATGTAAAGAAAATGAATTGACACAAACTAATCAATTGCAGAATTCAGAGTCAATTACTGTCAAAACAACTGGATGCTAAACAAGCATTCTGATCCCAAACCATGATACGCAGCTATGATTCAGCTCAAAAGTGCAATGCAAAAAAATCAGAAATTGAGCTCAAAATGCAGCGACAAAGTGAATTAAAAGACAAACAAACAACTGAGAGCAGGTATGATTCAGAAAAGATAGGTTTATAGATGCTACATTTAAAACTAATTGCGGAACCAGCAGCCACCAGGTTGATACGCAGGGAATAGAAATGAAACACAGTTGCAACACTGATACGCAGGATCTGGGCTAAAAGTCAGAAACAGAATTGAATGGAAATCAAGCTCAACTCTAATGCATTAACATACCAAACGCGAGCTTAAATTGCAGGGAATTAAGCTAAGCACAAACTGGATTCAAAAAAACTGTAAAAACCAGGAATAGAATGGCACGCAGAGATAGTTTTTCAGCACAGCTGATACGCGAGCAATAAACTAAAAATAAACTGAAATTACCTTCGATTGATCACTGAACAGAATGCCTAGCTAATTTACTTGCAGAAAATAAACCTAACTTAAGCAAACGATTAGAAACTAAAACTAAACAATCTGATTCGAATTACAGAAACAGAACAAAATGCAGAAACTAGAAATCAGCTAATAAACGAAATTGAGCTAAGCCTCCATCCGAATCCTTGCTGTCACTCAAGGATGAGCTCGAATCGAGGTGGTCACGCCTCCTAAACGAAGAGATTTCTGAAGAGACGAAGAAAAACGAAGAACAACGATGCTGCGGCGAGGACTTGGCGAAGACGCGACGACGGCTGAAGGTGGAAATTTTTGATTAAATACTTAAGCATGGACGGTCCAGATTGATCCACTTCAATCCAACGGCTGATCTTGCTCTGATTTGAGCCAAACATTGATGATGATGATCTGGGGTCAGGATCTGCCTTGTGGTAGCTCGGATCCTCCAGATATGCAACGGATGGTCCAGATCAAGCTAATCTTTGAATGGATGATCTAGAGCCCTCCAAGCTTGATCCAACGGTTGATTTAGCTCTGATTGGGATGAAATCTTCAGATCTTGATCAGGGTTCTTGATCAACCCTTGCCCTAGCTCGGATTGCTTCGGATCGTCCCGGATGGCTCAGATCTAGCCGCTCTTGAATCGGACGGCCCAGATTAAATCATAATCTTGATAATTCGATCCGGGTCACTTCCGACTCAAGTTTGACCCAATACGCCCTAGGTCCTTGAACCTTTGATGCCTACAAAAAAAAATAGATCAAGAATTTAGTGGCCAAATAATTCAATTTAATGCAAATTTGCAATTTAGTCCAAAACAAGAGTAAGTTCTAAAACCTAGGGCAATTTCACAATTTTTGCAATAAAAACATAGGTCAAACATGGATTTAAGCAGCTCAAATAATCAATAAAATAGCATTTATCAATCCACTCTGTCTCTGTGCCACTCAGGCCGTGGCTTGTTCCCTGCCACATAGCAATCCGCCTCTGCATGGCCAAGGTGCCTACAATGCTGGCAGTACTCTGGCATCCTCTCATACATAACTCTCTGGGTCCTGTGTTCTTCCCCAATTCCTATCAAGAATTGCTCCACCCTTGGCTTCAAAAGATCAATCTTCACACATGCTCTAGCCATAAAGAGTCTGGACCCATCTGCTGTGGCTTCATCTATCTTAATAGGGCATCCTACAATCCGAGCCATCGAAAATACACAATTTTTATTAAACATATGGACTGGTAGGTCAGGAAACTGTACCCAAACTGGAACCACTGATGACTCGGCCTCATAGGAAAAGTGCGGTGTCCACTTGAAAATTCTGAGTGTGGAGCCACCAATGCGCCAAACTCCCCTGGTCCAGATCCTGGCCATATCTTCATTTGAAGTGAGGTGCAAAAAGATATGCCCTGCACGTAGAAACCGAATATTGTAGGGGCTTGATAATCCCAGCCCCTTGAACCCTTGGTACACAATCTAAGGGGGAGGTCTCCTGCCAGAAAACTTGCCTATTAGGGAAAACTTATAAGGATCAGCTAGAACTTTAACCTCCTCTGCATTGTAGAAAACCCCCGGCACATTATTGCACATCGAAATCTCCTTGAAGTCTGCTCCCACATCCTCAAAACTTTTTTTAGCAGCCCTTGGCGACTTTGGAGCTAAGGCCTCCACGTATGATCTCCCATGCAACAGAGGAGATCCCTGCGCTTGACCCGAAGCCATGCGAACCTCCCCGACACCAACATCCGCCGGAGCACCACCCTCTCCATCCTCTGCGTGGCATGTCATCGCCGTTGGATCCCCTCCTGATACCCCAATTGGCGCCAACGCGGCACCTCTTGTCCGCAACACCGCCGTTACAGCATCCGCCATCGCCGCCAGTAGATCCGGCGAGGACGCCGACGTCAAGCCATGCGGCAACCTCTGCTGCGCCTCCAAGGTCGTGTGCTGATTCTGGATCACCTCCACAGCCGCCATCCCCTGCTGCGGCCTCGTCTCCTCTGTCGTCACCACGTTAGGGATAGGGTTAGCCATTGCCCTTACCGCCTCCAACGTCGGCGCCGTGTCTTCCGCCATCTCCCTGACGCCAACAGGAGGGGTTACGTCTGTCTCCTCCTGCATCCCGATCGGAGGGCCACCTCCACCACGAGAGCCTTGCGCCGCCGCCGTCCTACCTGCTCCCCCGCCAAATCCTTGCGCCGCTTCCCTACCTGCTCCCCCTCCAATTCCTTGCGCCGCTTCCCTGCCTGCTTCTCCCCCAGCAGCGCCTTGTGCCGCCGCCGCCTTAACACCATCCCCACCAACACCTTGCACCGCCGCCAATAGTTTTTGCACCACCACCCTAGTCACCTCCTCCAGTTGCGCCGCCGTGATCACCAAGTCCCCCGCAAGGTCATCTCCGCCTTGAGTCTCCTCCCCGCCCGTTGCACCACCGAGGAACAGCGGATTCCGCTGGAGGACGACCGAGGAAAGGACGGAGGGCCTTTCATGCGGCAGAAGGGCCGGCGCCGGAGCTTTGGGAGCGCCGGTGGCCATTGCCACTCGCTCGAGGAAGATGTTCTCCCAAGAATCGCCCTCTGGATCGCCTGAAGCTCTTCGAAGTTAGGACTAGGTTGAGTACCGGGTTCTGCCTGCACTTGTAGAATCGGTAGGCTTTACTAACTAAGGAATACCCGACTAGTATCCCTTCATCAGCCTTTGCCGTGAACTTTCCAAGATGGTCCTTGGTGTTTAGGATGAACACCTTACAACCAAACACCCTAAGATGATTAACCGTAGGTGGTTTCCCAAACCAAGGTTCATGGGGAGTCTTTCCTAAAAACTTATGGATGAGAACTCGGTTTTGCACATAGCAAGCTGTATTTACAGCTTCAGCCCATAAGTAACTCGGGAGTGAGTACTCATTAAGCATTCTTCATGCAGCCTCTTGTAGAACACGGTTCTTCCTCTCTACAACACCATTTTGTTGTGGTGTTCTAGGAGTAGAGAACTCATGTCTATAACTTCTATCTTGACAAAATTCTAAAAACCGTTGGTTTTGAAATTCACCTCCATGATCACTTCTGATTGTCTTAATTGTTGATGATTTTTCATTTTCAACTCTTCTACAAAAAGAATTGAAAACATCTAAGGTTTGGTCCTTATATTTTAAAAAGTAGGTCCATGTATATCTAGTGAAATCATCAATGATCACAAAACAATATCTACTTCCATTCAATGATATGATAGTACTACAATCAAATAGATCCATGTGAAGTAAATCTAAAGCTGTAGAAGTACTTACAGTACTTTTACCTTTATGTGCAGATTTCGTTTGCTTACCCATTTGACATGCATCACAAAGTTTATCTTTTTCATACTTGATGCTTGGTAAGCCACGAACTAATCCCTTGTTGGCCAACATCCGGGTGTTCTTTATGTTCACATGTTCAAGTCTCCGGTGCCAAAGGGTGGACTCTTCGTCTTTTGACATGAGACACTTAGCAAAAGCATTAGTAGCACTTTTAAATGAAACTTGATAAATATTGTCTACTCTTGCTCCTACTAGTACCGTGTCCAAGGTGTCATGTTGTCTAACTAGACATTGACTTGGTTGAAAATCAATTGTGTAACCCGTGTCACACAATTGACTGACACTTAGGAGATTAAATTTCATCCCCTTGACTAGAAGGACATTTGAAATTCTAAGACATTCGGATATTTGAATGTCTCCTATTCCTATGACCTTAAGGCTACCATTGTTACCAAATGAAACATTACCTCTACTTTTCTTGTGAAGTGTGGTAAACAATGATCTATCCCCGGTCATGTGTTTGGAGCATCCACTATCAACGAACCAAGTTGATAGATGCTCCCCCTCAATCATAACCTACACAATTCAAAAAATAGAAGTTTTAGGTACCCAAACCTTGGGACCTAAAGCATCAACTAAACAAGACTTAGGCACTCATGCCTTGACAACTTTCTTTTGGACTCTAGGTGTCTTAGATTGTCTCATATCAGTCCTAGACATCAAAGACACGAATGAAGGTTCTTTGGGTCGGTAACCAATACCGGCCCTATTGTAGACTGCCCTTTGGGCATTCAAGATCATGTCTAGGGTCTTAGAGCTAGTTGAGAACTTCTCAAAAATATTCTTGAGTTTCTCAACTTCACTCTTTAATGATTTGTTTTCTTCTACTAGCAAATCATTATGCAAATCATCTACATCCTCAACCTTAGAGGATTTCAAATGTTCAACCTCAAGTTTTAATGACTTAATCTCATCTTCTAACAACTCAACATGTAAGTCATCAATGTTATCATCCCTAGATAGTTTCAATTGATTAATTTCTAATTGCAATGTTTTAACCTTATTTTTTGACTTCTTTAGCATATTGGTTAAACATGCAATTGCTCTATAACACTTTTCAAGTTCGGGAGAAGTTACCTCTTCATTATCCGAAGATGATGAAGCCGGGTTTGAGGAGTTGGAAGATTCATCACTGCTCTCTTCTTCAAGAGCCATGAGTGTCACATGCCTTGTGCTCTTCTCCTCCTTCTCTTCATCAGATGAGCTTGAGAATGACTCATCCCAAGTGGCCTTCAAGGCCTTCTTCTTTTTCTTCGATTTCTCCTCTTTCTTTTTAGATTTCTCCTCCTTCTTCTTTAGTTTTGGGCATTCATTCTTGAAATGCCCTTTCATACCACACTCAAAGCAAGAAGCATTAGTCTTATCGAGTTTGGCTTCACTAGAGTTACCTCTACTCTTGAAGTGTCGACCCCTTCTCATCATCCTTCTCACGAAGTTCGCCATCTCGGAGGATGAGGAGCCGCTGCCATCTTCCTCGGAATCGGACTCAGATTCGGAAGAGGATGAAGATGAAGTGACTTCTTTCTCCTTCTTCTTCTCCTTCTTTTTCTTATTGGATCGATCCCCTGCAACTAAGGCAATCCCCTTCTCCTTGGGGCCTTTGTTAGCCATTTCATGTAATTCCATTTCACAAAACAAATCATCTAACTTAACAATGGATAAATCCTTGGATACTTTGTAGGCATCCACCATGGATGACCACAAAGCATTCCTTGGAAATGCTTTTAGTACATACCTCACAAGGTCGCGATTCTCGACCTTTTCATCAATCGAATGAAGCCCATTGAGGACTTCCTTGAACCGGCTATGAAGCTCACTTACCGTTTCATTCTCCTTCATGGAGAGATTTTGATGTTGATTGAGGAACAAGTCCCTCTTGGCGATTCTTGAATCTCGGGTGCCCTCATGGAGTTCAATGAGCTTGTTCCACAAGTCCTTTGCACTTGTGAAAGGACCAACCTTGATGAGTTGGTCTTTGTTCATGCCGCATTGTAGAGTGACAACCGCCTTCGCGTCGGCTTCACTCTTCCGTGTTTGTTCGGCTGTCCACCGCGAAGACTCAAGTTCTTTGCCTTCATCATCCTTCGGAGGGGTGAAGCCCTCCTTCACCGCGAACCAAGTGTGGATATCCATCTTCAAGTAATATTCCATCTTCGATCTCCAATATTGGAAATCTGCGCCATCGAAGAATGGAGGTCGGGTGGTGGAAAAGTCTTCTCTCAAAGCCATGGATGTAGCTCTCGGTTGTTAATCTGCAAAAACAGAGCCCCAAGCTCTAATACCACTTGTTGGAACCCGGATGGCTAGAGGGGGGTGAATATAGCCAAACACTTGGACTTTAGGCACTTATCGAATTCTGCACTCAAACTTATCAGTAGCACAGCGGAAGAATCAATGGAAACAAAGAAGTGCAGAAAACAAAAACAGAGAATGAAGGCAAACAAACACAACTAGCAAGATCGCTAACAAGGAGGGTTTACAAGGTTCGGGGATAACTTGCCCCTACTCCTTGGCGTGCCCTTAAGGTGGGTGATCCCTTGATCGTCGGCAGATCAAGCCCCGGTTAACACCGAATAGAAAGCAACCTCCTTCTCGGTGGAGAAACCTCTCCACAGCGTTTCAATCACAGATATAGGTTTAAGCACAATGAAACACAAAGAAAGATCTTACTTAGCACTTAGCAAAGACAAGAACACAGCAAGCTCCCTCAGAGCTCCACCCAGCGACGATCTCACGCAAGAGCCTTCTCCTCGTGTCTTCTCGCTGTTGGACTCAGAACTTCTTGTTCCTTCCTTCTAGCACTCAAGTAATGAATGGTTGCTTCAAGATTGCAGTAGCTTGCTCAAGGTGATGAAATTTCAGAACGCGCAAGCAAGTTGTGGAGAAACCAAAGGCGCAGCAAGAACTCAATTCGTGAACTCTACTTCAAAGAAGCTTTCTTCCGCCCTTTTTGTTTCTCCACTCAGCATCAGGTGACACCATCTCCTGCAGTCTCCAGCTGCTTCCCTGCCAACGTCAGCTACCACTGAGCTCTCCCTGGACTTCCTGAGCCTCCCTCAGCCAAGCTCCAGTCAGCAGCTCCAGTCTGCAGCTCCAGCCGTTGCAACCTGAGATGGAAAACGGACAAACCTGCTCCAAGGAAAGGCCACCATTGACTCTCCTTGAGTGTTTGAATCCTTCCCTATCACCTGCAGCTTAATCAGTGTGTTAGAGCAGCATATCACCCAGCAAATCATATATCAGATGTTAAGCGCAGAGAATTGGATACGTTCAGACGCGATCAGAGCGTCTGACAGTGCATTTTGAATTAAAGTGATCGGTCACCGGACCGATCAGAGAGTCTCCTGATCGGTCACCAGACCGATCAGGCTGGGTCCAGACCGATCAGGCTCCGTCCTGATCGGTCTCTAACGCTCAATTAGAAATCGCGATTTCTTTGGGACTCTCCTGGATCGATCACCAGACCGATCCCAGGTTGTGGATCGATCACCAGACCGATCCACCCCTTCATCGGGCGATTTTTGGTCTTCGCAGTCCAAACCTCCTGATCGGTCACCGGACCGATCAGGGAGCCTCCTGATCCGTCACCAGACCGATCAGGTCATGACCAGACAGATCAGACTCCGTCCTGATCGATCATAGAGAGGAACCCGAAACGCTGGATCGTTCTCCAGAACGATCTGCACAGTGATCCTGATCGGTCACCAGACCGATCAGAAGCAGATCAGCAAGGGAACTCAACCTCACTGTTTGCTCCCTGATCGGTCACCAGACCGATCAGGAGCAAAGCAATGGGTGAAACGCATACTCCCTAATCGGTCACCAGACCGATCAGTCATCACTGGATCGGTCACCAGACCGATCCACGAAGGAGCTGTTGGGACCGGGTGCATGTTGACATGGATGCGGGTTCGTAATTTTAAAATTAATTACGTGCAGCGGAAGATTTAGCATAAATAATTTTCCAAATTATTTGATCACACATCTAAGCATGCAACCTTATATTGTGTAGACATGATCATACATTTAAAATTTTGCAGAAAGTAGACTAATTTACTTATTACCTCGCGTAACTCGAAGGAAGGGACGAGATCCAACTGTAAGCGTCCCTTAGAAGCTCCGCCTCTATTCGCGTCCACGCCGAGTTTTCTTCGGGATGACTTCGCAAAGCCACGAGTTTCGTGCCGACAAGAACTACTAGATTCTCCAAAGGCACGACAAGAATACCAAGAGAGAGATGGGAAGACTAACCACCAAACGAAGAATGGAATCAAGATTCCGGGGAGGAAGGAGTCGCGCCCGCTTCTTCTTCTTCTCACGGTAGCTGCTTGGTGGATGAAGCTCACGGCAACAAAGGGAGTGCCTCTAGGGCCGGCGGCACTAGAGGAGGGAGAGAGAGAGAGGGAGAGAGAGAGGGCTTATTCCTTGATTTCTTAGATTGATTTCCAAGCCTTGCCTTGGTTCCTTTATATAGTAGCCTCTCAATCGCCAAGTCTCCTTTTTATGGAATAAATTTTCATAAGAAATTTATCATATAAATTTTTCTATGATTTATTCCATCATGCCAAGTTTTTATCATAATTTAATTTATAATAAAAACAACCATGTCTCCCTTTTTTATTATGGAATAAATTTTCACAAGAAATTTATTATATAAATTTTTCTTATCATGGAAAAATCAATTCATAATTGATTTTATAAAATAAAATAAACTATTCAAAGTTTATTTTAATTTCCATGAAAATAATAAACTAAATTTCGGTTTATAAAAATTTATATATTATCCATAATTTTATAAAACAAACCACGTTCGGTTTATTTTATAATCTGAACCAAACAATTTGGTTCTCCCCTTTTAATGTGGCCGGCCAAACAAAGAGGGTAGGGACCCTCTTTGGCCGGCCAAACCCAAGCCAGGACCGTATGAATTAAACTCATTTAATTCATCCAATAAGCCTTCAAAAGACTTAGCCATTTTAAGCTTCCGATGCGTCTCTGAAAAATTCAGATTCGACTTATCTCTCTTGATCGAAAAATCCAATTTTCAACTCGTTTTAAATCCCTCGGATTACTCGTAGTGCGTGTGACTAAATAGGCTTTCGATTTATGTTGGCCGTCTATAATTAACCAATTATAGAACGATCATGAGTGGCACCTAGTAGTACATCATGATCCCCAATTAATCGAAAGATCAACGGTTGACCTCAGAAATTATTCTGAAACCCTTCAGCAGCTATAATGAATCGTGTCTCATTCCCTTCACCATCTTATACCCACTTGATTCAGGACATGGTCTATGTGTGTCAGTCCCCACTAGGCTGACTACGTCACACTTAGCCCAAGTAATATTTTCTCGTCCTACGGATTCTAATTACTCTCATGTATCTAAGAGATTCATACTCTGAACATGTCATGCTCTGGCCAGAGGCTTCGAGTAACAATCCGACGATAGGCCTTGGGTATACATCTCCTCGCAAGGAGTGGTGAATCCTTTGTAGGCTGTTCAAACATCTTCGGGCACTTCGGCTTATACCCAATCATCCTGGGTCCACACCTCCTTGGAGATGCTTGCTTAGGATGTCAAAGTATAAGTCTCCATGACTAAGATGACTTGAACACCGCAAGTCAAAGGAACATCGCACTTAAGCTGCAGTAAGAACTTCATTGACATGTCTATATGTGGACTACCATATGAAGTTCTACAGCCAGTCACTCCAATGAACTAGTTCCCTTAACTAGCATTCATGTTTATCTCTGGACATCCCAATGTCATCAGCTAGTGAGAATCAGCTGATTAGAGAATAACCCATGCTAGTCTCAACAGAATTGATAGTATCCGTATTTATCAATTCATCGACTAAGGACAATTTCAATACTTCACAATTGCACATGTAGAGATAATCACTAGTTGTGAATTCATCACAAATTCTCTCATGCTGTGAATTGTATTGCGGACATTCAGTAAATAAGTTTAAGATCTCAATCAAATACACAAACATGTATACTCAAATAGTGAATCTTCATTTATTAAAATAAACGATTACAATCATAAGGCGATTGCCTTAGGACACTTCTCTCATATTACTAACAGGAGCACCGTGCCAACTCCCTGATCGGTCACCAGACCGATCCAGGGGCTCCAACCTAGCCCTCCAAGCTAGGGTTTCATCCACCTTAGCCCTCCAAGCTAAGGATTTTTCACCTAACCCTCCAAGTTGGGAATTTGCACCTAACCCTCCAAGTTATGACTTTTCACCTAGCCCTCCAAGCTAGGACTTTTCACCCAACTCTTCCGGATTAGGACTTTTCCAAACCTAGCCCTCCAAGCTAGGACCTGACCCTCCAAGCCAGGACTTTTCACCTAACTCTCCAAGTTGGGATTTTGCACCTAACCCTCCAAGTTAGGACTTTTCACCTAGCCCTCCAAGCTAGGACTTTTCACCCAACCCTTCCGAATTAGGACTTTTCAACACCTAGCCCTCCAAGCTAGGATTTTCCACACCTAACCCTCCAGGTTATGATTTTTCAATACCTAGCCCTCCAAGCTAGGATTTCCCATACCCTGCCTGATCCCCGATCAGGACTTAATCATAATCATCAACCTAAACTAAAATCGGTGTCAACACCAAAATAACAATCAGGGTCAGACTGCATCAACACTCACGTCGAGGACAAATAATACAGGGAGCCAAACAAAAAAGATACTCAGGATAGTAAGTCAAAAAAAAAATATTTTCATTATGATTAAAATGAGTACATTGGGAAAGAGGGAGAAGGTAGTAAGCATGAACAGAAACAAGGCGAGGTCCAAGGTGGAAAATAGTGCTATATTTTCTACAACTCCTTGTCTTCTGGCGGGAGCACCTCCCAGACTCGGTCAATGCTCATGAAACTCAAGTCGGCGTCCGGCGGCAAGAGTTGGGGCTTCCTCAGTTGATTGATGGCCTCGTGGAAGCCCTGCTTCAAACGCTTCATTACCTGACCGGTATGAATATCGCCAAACTCGTCCGACTTTAGGAACCTGGTCTTAAATTCCGCCTCGGCCTCCTTGAGACGGGAGGTCTCGGCAACTCGGAGATTGTGCATTTTGGCCTCGGTTGCCTCCTTGGCAATCTTTAGCTAAGCCACCTCAGAAGACATTTTATCTTGGTCTTCTATGGCCTCTTTGAGTCTTTCTGAAGTAGTCGAAGCTTCCAATCGTGCCTGGGCCACGTCCTCCTCGAGGTCAGTCAAGCGATCCGCTGCCACCATGATGTCATATTCCTTCTGGGCTAGCTGGTGTGCTTGGTTTTTGATGCGCTCATTCAACCTTCCGGCCGAAGTCTCCAGGAGTCAGACATTGCATGAGTCCCGCCCTATGGGCATGGTCAACGGCGGCCTCTACTCTCAGTGCTCGGCAGGTCAAGGCCTCAACCACCGGCCAGGAGTACAAGTGGCAACCGGTCGTCAGACAGCCTTGAGCCGCCTGTCACAGTACAAAGGAGTTATGAAACATAAAGGGAATTAACCTATGAAACCTGGAACACTTACCTTCAAAAGAGACTCACGGAGGGTGGTGAGAGGCCCGATAGAGACTCGCACGATCTCCCCTCCTGAGACTCCTTGACGTCTCGGGGTGTCAGCTCAGCGCACAGAGGGTAAGGAGTCTCCGGGTGTAGGGAGTGGCTGGACAGTGGGAGCTCCAGGTGGCACTGTGGAGGGGCCGAAGTCATCCTCCTCAAAGCTAGAGGCCCCCTCAAAAGAAAGACCCTCGGCAGGTACCTCCTTAAAGTGCACCGGGGGGAAAGACTATGCGGCAGCCTCCATGGCCACATCCAGCCTTTTGCGTAGACGGTGTAGCTGCATCCAAGGTTGGGCAGGCAAGGCTTGCTTGCCTTTTGAGGCCTTGGAAGAGTCGATTAGGGAGGAGCCGGAGCCCTGACCGCCTGTCTCTGTAGGGACAGTCCGCTGGGAAAGCGGAGATAGGGGGATAGTATTCTCATCATTGGAGATGGGAAGGCCCTTCTCAGGGATGGAAGAGAGTGTGCTGGGGTCGATGTGACGCAACCTTTTTCGTCTTGGGGCCAGGTCTTCCGTGATCTTCCTCTTTTGTCGCCCAGAGAGTTTGGGTATTTGTGGGCCGATGGGAGGCAAGGACTTCTCAACAGCCTCCCCCGTACGGGTGGTAGCAAGAGGAGGATCATTCCCTGAAGGGACGCCAGTCTCCGGGTTAACAGACAGACCCGGAGTCCCTTGGTCGGCAAGTGTCTGAGGCATGGCAGGGACCTCTGTCTGCTTCGGCGATGCATGCTCATCGAACGATTCGACAGTCTCCTTCGAGGCCTCAGCCAAAGAAGAAGGCGAGGTGAGAGGGGCTGGAGGAGGATCCAGGGCCCCCTTGTTGGCTTCATCCCACTTGATGAGCCGGTTCATCACCTTCGAGAGCATGATTTTCTCTGCAATAAACAGGCAACAAAACATCAGTTAGAATTCACGAGCACCGATGGAAATGACAAACTTACCGAGGTTGGGACTGATGCGGGTCACTTTAGGGTTGAGGCCCGCTCGATACATGAGCTCATCACTATGTACCAGACCGGACCACTGAACTCCATGCCAGAGAGAATGCTCCTAGCTCGCTAGTAGGCGGGATCTTGTTGAAAGTTCCCTAGTTCAGGGGGGTAGGCAGATTCTCCGCCCAGCGATGGAAACTGAAAGGATGGTGGGGTAGTCGGATGAAGAAAAACTTCTCCTTCCACCCTTTATGAGAAGAAGGGAATCCCCTAAGAACCTATGGTTGGGGCGCGCTGTAAAGCTAAATGCCCCTCACCAGCCAATCGAAACGAAGAAGGAATGGAAAAGGCGACGGGTCAGGGGGATGTCAAAGAGTTTAAAGATGATGTACGCCCCGCCCATCTGAGCAAAGGCGTTGGGAGTTATCTGGTGAAGAGGGATATCAAAATAGGAGGATACATTCATGAAGAAAGGGGAGATGGGGAAACGGAACCCTAACTCTACTTGCCCTAGGAAGAAGGTAAAGAAACCTAAAGGAGGTTCTACCGGCGACTGGTCCACCCTAGGGATCACAACCGCCATCTCGGCCGGAATGACATAAGTCGCACCAGCCGCTTGTAGAGCTTCCGGCCTCACTCTAGAAGAGGCAGACTCATACCACTCCGTTTGGTAGCCCTCCTCTGGAACCTCTCTCGTACCCTGGTCTTTATTGCTATCCTTACCCATGGCTCCTAAGGTAGAAGATGAGAAGGAAGCAGAAGACTTACGCGTGAGGAGGAGTCCTTAGGGAAGAAGACAAAGACGATGTATGCTAAGCGATGAAGCTGGAAGGTGGTCGAACGTCTTCGCCTCCCCTTTTTATAGGGAGGAAGCCACCTGCATGTGTACAATGGGGGCAAGACACGTGGACGACGCAGCTACATAGAGGCACCACCACTAAGTAGTCGTTTGATGTGAGCCTACTACGCATGTCAGCCGGAGCTGCGCATGTCAGCAAGAAATCGCGATGAGAGCAGTTGGGGCACGTGGCGAAGGCGAATTCGCGAAGGAGTTTTGTCGCCATTAAAAGGTTCCATGCGCTTTTATGGGTGATGGACGACTATCATTGTTGTACCTTGAAAAACGCAAAAGCCTTTTAGGAAGGCTAATTCAAAAAGAAATTGTCTCGGCCCCGAGATGAATGTTTCGATTCCTCGGACCCAACATGCCGCCAATGAAGTAGCAATGGGTACAAGGACCCACTATAACATAGCTTCTTCGCTACACCACTAGTCTAATCAGTCAACCACACTTCCTTCGATTAGACTTGAAGGGAGGGACTTATGATGGGGTTGAGCACCCTGTGGCTGACACGTGGACTGAAGAAGCTACGTGGCGAGATCTACCAAGTCTGGACGACTCTCTTTCCTTAACCCCCGAGACCCCCTCGGGAAGGTGGATTCCCGAGACCACCTCGAGTAAACATACTCTTGAGATCGATCCAGGAGGACACACGCCTGAGATCACCTCGGGAGGTCAAGTCCCCGAGATCACCTCGGGAGCTCAGGTCCCCGAGATCACCTCGGAAAGGGGAATGCCCAGGACCCATCGGGCCAAAGGATCCCGAGATCACCTCGGGGTAGCGGAGCCCAAGGATCACTCGACCTCAAGTAACTGTCCCCTTTCTTCGGATCTGTGGATAATCATCACTAATTATTATGGAATAATCATGACCCATAATACATGGCCATTAAAGCCTTAATTATCGCAACGACCCAGATTTAATGGTTGCAACGAGCGTTACAAGGATTATCCAATAACCAATAATTGAGAGGACGTGGAGAAGAACGTGGGGACACGTGTGACTGCCGCCTCATGAATAAAAGGTACTTCAACCCCCCCCCCCCCCAGGTAAAGGGGGCTACGCTCATTCTAACTTACATTTTTCCTTGTTTCCTTCCATCTAAGAGACTCAGGCACTAACTTGAGCGTCGGAGTAGGCTCTGCCGGACAACCTCCGGCATATTCCCCTTAACGCTCGTGTTAATCTCGCAGGGTGGGAGCTCTTCCTCTCTCGTCATCATCCTCGTGGATTAAACTCTGGTGACTGGCCGTCGACGTCGATTCCTTCCGGAACACTCATGAAAATTTTTCACTGACTAACATGATAAATCGGGAAGCGCTTGAAGAGGCACATTCAAGTGATCAGCATTCTTAGAGTTATCGTCCCAATAGAGAAAAATCTCTGTTGTATGACGCGTTTGGATTCGACCCTTGGATAGTTGATTAATTATTTAAAGGACTTAACCGCTACACTATTATCTCATATAATCAAAGTATTTTAAGCAAAAAGATAGACTTCACCATCCCAATAGTCTCACGAGTAAGGATGAAAACATGCCAGGTCAGGCCAAGTTTTTGCCTTAACAGGCTAGGCCAGTAACAAAATGACCTGAGCCTGGCCTGTGAACTGTTATAGGCTTTGTTCATGGCCTAAGCCTAGCCTGTTCAGTAGCCTGGCCTGGCCTGCGGTCTGTTTACAAAGCATATAAGTTAGAACACTTTATACAGGCCAACAGGCCAAAACATTAAATATGTCGAAAATCAACTTTAACAGACCTTGCATCATACAGGCCTCAAAACAGACCTTGTATCATACAGACTTCAAAACAAACCAGGTCTACAAATATATACATATGTATCTAATCTTAACATATCCAGACTTACCTATCAAACTTGGTAGTTTTTATATTAAGCTTGAGGTATGACCTGATAAGAAAAATATATTTTGAAATAGACCTAATTATTATCCTATTTCTAAACAGGTCAAGCTAGACCCAAGCTAAATACAGGCTAGGTCATAGGCCCCTGATAGACCGCTTGATTTATTTCTATCCCTTCTCACGAATCACGACCACCTATGAGTAATTAAATAAGAAAGCTATAGTTATCAGTATGAGAAGGATATTTTTTCGGATAGTATTTATTTAATTAGAAATATAAATAAATTAATGCTTAAAAAAAAGCCTCTACTCAACCATGCATCCTAGAAAGGCTCAAAGGAGCCCAAACAAAAATATATCTCAATTAACTTTTATTTAAAATTTCTTTCCGTAGATTCTTGATAGTTGAGGAAGCAAAAAGAGTAGAAATCTTTCTATATTACTTTCCTTTTTATTTTCTAAATAAATATCAAAAGAACTTGGAAGAAATCATCTTTGATTGAGAGCGAAGCATTTTATTCTCATTACGCTCCCTTTATTCCTCCATCGTGTTTCTATAAAGTTTGATCACTTTTAATCTTTTTCAGCATTATTTAATTCAGCCTTGCCAAAATCATGGCGTCTCAATCCTTACACATGAATCTGATCTATTTTTGATTGAATTATACAATATTAAATTAAATCCGATCCCAAAGTAAGCAGCGTAGGATCTCATCTCAAGATGGATGAATGAATCGATCAGTTCCATCTCCGGCAGTTGGTCCTGATCTCTCCACTGGAGCCTGTGAGGGGGCTCATGTCGCCCATCTTGACCATGGCGGCGGCGAAGTCGGTGAAGAAGGCCGTCTGGTTGACGCTGTAGCGCCGCACCAGGTAGTCGTACTGCCCACCGTCGAACAGTTGCTGGTCGGAGTGAAGCAGCCCCTTGCGCGCCACCAGGTTCCGGTAGTACTCGTTGTCGAACACCAGCGGCGTCCGCACGTCCAGCGGCGCCGTTAAGGAGTCGCCGCCGGAGGCCTCGCAGCCCAGCTGGCGGACCGCGGCGAACCCGGAGTCGACGTCGGTGTCGTTGTAGATGTGCTGGCGGAAGTTCGCGCAGCGCGCCTGGCCGACGGTGTGGGCCCCGGAGAGCGCGATCATGTCCCCCGCCGCCAGCTCCTTCGCCCCGAAGGAAGACACCAGAGTCGATAGGCTCGCGCCGGGCGGCGGCAGGTTCGCCACCGCCGCCCTCTGGCTCGCCGTCCGCGCATCCCGCCGGCCCAGGTACACCGCCCAGTACGGGCCTCCCAGCTGCGATTCGATCAAATAGAATCCAACCAAAATCTAACCGTGCGACGAACTAATTAACTAATCAATCAATTACCGCGGCGACGCTGTCTCTGGCGGCGAGGGCGACGATGTCGGCGCAAGACACGGTCCGGCTGCACTTCGCTTCGACGCTGGATTTGATGGCGTCGATGACCTCGAATCCCCGGAGGGAGTTCGCGTTGGGGGCGGCGTTCTTCTCGCCGGCGAAGCTCGCGGTGTCGTCGAGGAGAACCGAAGCGTCGCAGCCCTGGAATTCATTAATCAATCACCGTTTTTTTCCCCCCTTCTCTATCTCTGTTTTAATTACCAACAAAAACCAACGGCAGCTCGAGGAAAGAAATGCACATTCACGAAGCAATCATGGAAGAAGAGGCGAAGCAGAGCGGCGCCCAACGTCGGATCCTGAGACAGAGCTTGGCCCACGATGCGGCGGACGAGGGGTTGCAGGCCGGGGCAGGAGGTGGAGTAGTATTTATGGGAGAGCTGGGCGCCGGCGGCGGAGACGATTAGAAGGAGGAGGAGGAAGGCGGCGGCCGTGGAAGACATGGTCGCGAAGTGTCTCGATCGACAGTGAGTAGCTAGCGCAGTGCGGCTCGGCTTGCTTTATATCTAGCAATCGTCGGGACAACGCACGAGACAGAAACAGGTCAAAGCGGTTTTAGTTATCAAAAAATGGGCACGGCCGCCTCACTAACGCCATCGCCATGTGAGGACGACGACCAGATCTGAGCCGATTAATTTACGATAAATTAATCCACCGAATGAATAGAGATAATTACGAAGAGGTGCCGAAATCCTCAGTTCACGCGTTGAATGGACCAAAAAGGTGGATCCGCAACCTCAGCGGCCCCCGCCAGTCCGCCCCAGAACCAACACGGAGGAGGTAAATCACGGTTATGTCTGGTGTGGTGAGGCGCCTGAAGTCGAGGGAATTAATGCCAGCAGATCAGGGTTTTATCCCCGTACGCAACTGACGACCCTCGAACCTGTGACTTCGACCAAATCGACCAGGCGCTTTACCATCCGATCCAGCCCGTGGGGGCTGTTCACGCGTTGAATGGAGGCGATCGGTCCGCGTGATGAAGATGATGAATTAGCGATATTGACGGTAATTAATTAAAGGTGGCTACATGTTCGATGTATTCGTAGACGTCGTTTTGTCCCTTTGATAAGTAAAAAAAAATGATGAATAAGTTAACGTTGGATCTGGTTGATTAGGTAACATTCAACCTTATGTGATTGTATATTTTATTTGAAGAATTTTTTTTTATAAATATATCGTAGTTGGGATCGAATTATACGTGTCTGAGTAATAATTTGGCATCCTTCCACTACACCGTAATCTCGAGGATTTGTAATTTGTCCCTTTGATGGTGTCAAAATATAATAAGGCTCACCTTAAATGTCTTTCATAGTCAATACATCAAGTTATGTGAAGGGAGATAAATTAGCCTGAGCATTTGACAAGTACACGGGGAGGACAAAAACCTGACTACTAGTCATATATTGATCTTTGGACCTCATGACGACAATACCACATATACTAGTCAGTTGCCTCGTTTCGAAGAGACCATTTTATCCCTTTGATAAAGAAAGGGTAAATCTACTATCTTAACGACACCCTTAGGGTCGGTCCAGAGATATGGAGGGAGATAAATATACGTACACAGGCGGGAGTCATATGATGGAGTGAAATTAGATCGTCAGTTCTCTAGAATCGACATCTGATTATTTTGCAAAAATGTCATACATCCACTACCTGCGTTATGCCCGTTTTATACCTTTCATAAAAAATAGATTAATTAGGTCAAGCAACGTTAAACCAAGGGCAATCGGTTCGATCCCATGAAAATTTTCCATCGACTATTAGGGTAAATTGGGAAAGTGCACATGAAGGCTCATCCTGACAATCATCATTCTCAAGTCCGCTATCCATTAAGAGGAAAAATTCCTGATAATATACCTTAGCTACATTTCAAACTCTAAATTCTTCACTTATCACTAGAGGGTCTAATCATGAAACTCTAATCATGAAACTCTGCCTCCAAGAGTATTATTTTGTTCCTTTGATGGGATAAAGTCTAAGGGTGAGCATTGGGTTAAAATCGAACCGAACTGAACCGAATTAACAAAATCGAACCGAACTGATTTTTTTTTATCAAATCGAACTGACCGAATTAAAAAAAACCAAACAAACCGAACCGATATTTTATCGGTTAATTCGGTTTTTAACCGAATTATCAAAAAAATAGTTTTTAAAATAAAATTCAGTTTGTTTTAAATAAAAATTAATTTTTTTAAAAATAAAAAATTAATTTTGGGTTAAAAATTCGGTTAATTCGGTTTAACCGAATAGAAAAATTGAAAATCGAAACCGAACCGAATTAATCGAATTAACCGATTTTTTTAAGAAAAAAACTGAATTACCGAATAGACCGAACCGAAATTTAAAATTCAATTATTTTATTCGATTTATACGATTTAATTAAATTTTTGCTCACCCCTAGTTAAGCCTCATCCGTTTTGTCCCTTTGATATATGCATGACTAGTTATTTGAATATATTTTCGGATTAATTTTCAATCATATAAAACGTTAAATTGGATGACTGATATCTCGGGGCACTGTATCAGATAAAAGGGAAATAATTTGTATAATCAAAATGAATACCTCAGTGAAAATATTAATTGTCAATCGGTAGTACGTCCGATGTCCCATAGTCGATCGGACACCACCGGTGGCCTCCGATCACTGTCTCGAATCAAACTATACCTTGAGGGATGGTGAACTCATTGGGATCATCGGGAATGGTGAATCTGTCGGGATTGACGATGAATGATGCGAGATCGTAATTGCGGCGATCCCCGACGGATTCACCGTGTCCCAGGATATAGTTTGGTTTGGGCAGCGATCGGAGGCCACTGACGGTATCCGATCGACGATTGGACGTCGGACATGCCGTCGATTGACGGTCAAGATTTTCACTGAGATATTTATTTTCACTGTGCATATTATTACTCTAGATAAAATATCCTATATTTAGTCGAAAATTGACGTACTAAATCACATAATGAACTATCTAAAATGAACAGACCCTAAACGTCGTTTGGTCTCCTCAATTGACTGCTTCGTGCGAAGAGTTGGAGCCGGTTGTAGAGTAGAGGCATTTGAAGATAATCTTTCTTGAAGTTTGTCTCATTAAATGCATTCCATCGAATAAAGTTAATTAAGGTGATTATGCCCGTGGTAATGGTGCAACGCCTGTTTTAATTTTTTAAATATTTTAAAATTAAATCTAAATTTTAATAAATTAATAGATAAATTTTTTTAATAGATGATTAATTTAAAAATATTAGATTGATAGACAGTTTAAAAATATTAGATTAATTTTAAGATGATTTGGAGAAAAGGTTTATGCTGAAGCAAGCAATCGATCGATCAAATCAAGAAAGGAATCGGAAAGATGAATTACAGCTATATAGCACTCTCTCTCTCAATAGAGAGCACACTTAGCGTGGAAGTAATTAATGGAATAGGTCTTCTGATGCGCGACAACTTCAAAATAAATGAACTTTTCCTTCCTTTCTTTCTTTCTTTCTTTCTTTCTTTATTAAAAAGATTATTCGAGGGATGAATTGTAATCCACCCGTTTTTGTTGCAAATGAAAAATGAAGTTCGATTTCTACATAGTTTTTCCTGTGCATGACAAGTTGGATTGGTGGCTAATATCAATCATATCTTAATGGTCATAATGGAAAATTGGCACTACCTCAAAGCTTTGGTCAATTGCATTCTTGATTCGCAAGTGAAGTGAAGGAATTTGATAATCAACCTCAGTGGTTGAAAGAGAGATTGAATCTTGCTTCTTGGTGCACCGAGAAACAAGTGTCACCCAACAAAGAGATAAGATAGATCTCTGATTATCTAAATATCCACTTACTTTTTTATTTAATTATCAACTTCCAAACTTCAAAATGTGATTTTTTTTAAAATTGACATCCATTGTCCAACTTACACTAATTAATTATAAAAATGATGAATCCGATCTCACAGATTTTTTCATAAATTATTAAAAATATTCGTAGTGGTCTATAAAATGATATTAAATTAATTATATATTAAAATAAATTTATTTTAGTATATGTGCATAGACTTATTTTAATAACTCTTTTAAAATATTATTTTTTAAAATATGTTATTAAATTTATTATTAATTTAGATAAGGTCTTATCTTTTTAAAATATTAGATACGTTATTCGAATAAGTCTATCTAGGAATTCTATCATTATCAGCAATCGAACTTACGTCAAATATTAATCTTAGAAGTGATGAGTCTAATCCCACGAAATTTTTTTATAAGCTATCAAATTTGGAAACATTCGCAACAGATAATCCATTAATCCAACATTTTTAGATCAATCACATTTTAAGAAAAAATCATCGATTAATAAAACTCGATCCTTACATACCTGCGAAACTAAAAACACTCTACTGCTACATCCCCGGGCTCCAAGACATGATAATTAAGATGATATGAATTGACTCACAATCCAACTGAACAAGCAATATCTAATCTTTTAATGGCAAAAAAAAAAACATATAATGCAGTGGAGGGGAGGCTCAGGGCTCTGTCAACGTAGAGTCAGATCAGTCCAACTTAAAAGTCGAGTTCAGGTTAAACCGATTAGCCTGAAAAGTGGAGCATGCAACTCCGATCTGACTCAAATCGAGTTCAATAGGAGACATGACTAGGTGGATAAGAGAGTGGCGTGGATACATTTTTGAGGATTTACCGGAAGTGCACGGAGTGTCCGATGAGGACTATCCACGTCCTTCCAAATTAATATAAAAGAATGTCTATATAGAGATGGGCACAGGTACGTGCGCGAGACAAATTTACTAGCTAACTTCTTTTTCGTCTTCTTCTCTTTTTCGAGATTTGAGGAGTGGTTTCATAAAGTCCATCTTGACCTTCCTTTTAATTTTTTTTTTTTTTTTGGAGTTTGTAGTTTTCCTAGTGTATTTGTCATTGCCTATGATCTCCATTGAAACCAAACATGTTTTTCAGTAGGTATCCCCCAAAGTTCCCCATTGCTCCTTGACCTCTAGGGTGTGTTTGGTTAAAGTTATCATACATGACTTTGGTTATGTGATTAGTAATCACATAATCAAGGTTATGGGGAATGAAACATAACCTAATGTTGTTTGGTTAAATTTAGATGATCAAAGAAAATCTTGTTTGTTTAGAGGTAATAATATATAATCTAATGTAATATTTTACCATATTGCCCATTAGTTTAAAATTAAGGATTATGATAATATATGTTTATTTATACTAAAAATTAAAAAGTAAGGTAATATTTTGTATTAAATTTATTTAGTTTATCCTAATTATAATTTATTTAATTTAATAAAATCTTAATTAAAAATACTAAATTTTTTTTAAAAAATTATTTATCGCCCAACCGCCACCGATCGTTCGCCGGCAGGCGGTCGGCGGCCGACGGCGGTCGGCGGCCGACGGCGGTCGGCGGCCGCCGGCCGGCGGCGGTCGCCGGTCGTCGGCCGGCGGCGGTTGCTGGTCGCCGGTCGCCGGCCGGCGGCGGTCGCCGGCCGGCGGCGGTCGCCGGTCGTCGACCAGCGGCGGTCGCCGGTCGTTGGTCGCCGGTCGCCGGCTGGCGGCGGTCGCGTGGTCGCCGGCCGCCAGCGGCCGCCGGTCGCCGGCCGGTAGGGATGGCAATGGGTCGGGTTCGGATCGGATTCTATATCCTCCGTACCCATACCCATCGGGTATCAGATATCCATCGGGTATACCCATACCCATTAAAGGATCGGATATCTTGTATACTAATAATTTTTTTTCTTTCTATCCAACTATATCATTGAACAAAAGTATATTATAATTAACATTAATGTTAAAAAAATATATATCTATAATTTTAAAAATAGATTAAACATATATATAATCTATTTTAACATTAATACAAATTATTAGTAGGTTTTGGGGAAAAAAATCTTTAATGTATATATGTATTTTTTATTTAATCGGGTATTCGGGTCGGATATCGGGTATTGGTAGTCCCTCCATATCCTCCTCCATTCGGGTCGGATGTCGGATTCTCCGTCGGATTCGGGTGAAATTGCCATCCCTATCGGCCGGCGGCGGTCGGCGGTCGCCGGCCGGCGGCGGCCGCCGGCCGGTGGCGGTCGCCGGTCGGCGGCGGTCGCCGGTCGGCGGCGGCCGCCGGTCGGCGGCGGTCGCCGGCCGGCGGCGGTCGCCGGCCGCGGCGGTCGCCGGTCGCCGGCCGGCGGCGGTCGCCGGTCGCCGGCCGGCGGCGGTCGCCGGTCGGCGGCGGTCGCCGGTCGCCGGCCGGCGGCGGTCGCCGGTCGGCGGCGGTCGCCGGTCGCCGGCCGGCGGCGGTCTCCGGTCGCCGGCCGGCGGCGGTCGCCGGTTGCCGGCCGGCGGCGGTCGCCGGTCGCCGGCCGGCGGCGGTCGCCGGTCGCCGGCCGGCGGCGGTCGCCGGTCGCCGGCCGGCGGCGGTCGCCGGTCGCCGGCCGGCGGCGGTCGCCGGTCGCCGGCCGGCGGCGGTCGCCGGTCGCCGGCCGGCGGCGGTCGCCGGCGGTCGCCGGTCGCCGGTCGCGGACGGTCGCCGGTAGCCGGCCGGCGGCGGTCGCCGGTCGTCGGCCGGCGGCGGTCGCCGGTCGTCGGCCGGCGGCGGTCGCCGGTCGTCGGCCGGCGGCGGTCGCCGGTCGTCGGCCGGCGGCGGTCGCCGGTCGTCGGCCGGCGGCGGTCGCCGGTCGTCGGCCGGCGGCGGTCGCCGGTCGTCGGCCGGCGGCGGTCGCCGGTCGTCGGCCGGCGGCGGTCGCCGGTCGTCGGCCGGCGGCGGTCGCCGGTCGTCGGAGGGGCTGCGGTCGTCGGTTGGCTAGTCGGTACCGAGTTGTAATTTAGTTAATTATTAAGGATCTTTTTATCTTAAAATGTAAATATTAAGGGATAATTTGGGAAAGAAAAGTTCCTTAACCCCGGAATCAACAAAAACCTCCGTTTTCCTTGGTTATCCAATTCCGGGTTGCATGCCCCATTTGATGATGTTTTGCTGATGTGGCGGTAATACTACATTACTTGGGAATTGATGATAACCTAAACCAAACAAGGTTATCAACGATAACATTGGACAGATAACCAAGGTTATCATTGATCACCCTGAACCAAACGCACCCCTAGGGTGATAGTAGGAGCTCTAGAATTCATAATTGATTATGGACTTTTATATTATATTTTATTATTAATAAAAATAAAGTTTGATTATTATATTTACTTTTTATTTGTACCAAATAACTAAGTATAATAATGTCTTTAGTTAGTAGATTCTTATCTACATCATATCGATTGGTTGAATTAATAGTGAAATGATGTAAAGAACACTATACTAAACCATTCCTAGTTAAGCATTAATATTCATGGACAATATTAATGCATGAAACTAGCATTTAGGTCAATTGATAACATGAGCTCACAAGTCATGGATATGTGATATCAAGTTGACATATGAGTATACATTAGAGAATGTGTACTGAATTGACCCGCTATGAGAAAATTTCATAGATTATCATATGAGTGTCATAAACTTTCTCATGTGATTATTAGTATGAATAGTTCTTAGACTTGAAGTCACTACGGTTTCCTACATAAGGAGTTATATGTTTGAACCAGTAGGTGAGCTAGAGGGGGTGATTAGCTAGAGGGGGTGCTAACACCTCGATTTTACTTGGTATCCACTTCCTTAAGGTGACTAATCCAAGGATTCACTCTTCCTCACTCTCTCATATACTATGAAAGATTTCTTTCTTGAGGTGGAGAAACCTCTTACAAACTTAAAAGAAGAAACACTCAAGAAACTCAAGCAAATACAATAAATCTTACAGGATTTGTACACTCAGATCCTTACTTGTCTTGCATTCTTCTTCTTCTTACTTGGAAAATATCTCTTGAAGTGCTCCAATACTAGCTTAAGAACTAACGAAGAAGAAGGAAATGAGTCGTCAAATGGCTAAAGGAACCCCCACTTCAAACTTGTGTGAAAACCCTATATACCCGTGACTTAGGGTTCCCTAATCGATTACTCAATCAATTACCACGTCAGACTTAGTCGTTCAACGACTATTTTTTTGAAGCTTAATCGATTAGCCAATCGATTAAGATGATCTTAATCGATTAGCCAATCGATTGTGCCTCGCACAATTCTATTGTAATCGATTGACCAATCGATTACCGTCCTCCTTAATCGATTGCCCAATCGATCAAGGAGAGGCTGAATCAATCACCTAATCGATTCAACCTGCTTCTGTTCTCGCAACACAATTCTCCCAATCGATTGTCCAATCGATTCATTCCTTCCTTAATCAATCACTCAATCGATTAAGAGGGTTTCTGTTTGCCAAAAATCAACACTAATCGATTACTTAATCGATTGGCCCCGACTCTAACTTGTGTGCACAAGTCTAGGGTTCCCTTGCCTAACCTTGGTCAATCGTGACCTGTTAGCACTTTCTCACCTAGTGTCTGATCAGACCTTTGACTGACTTGGACTTTCCCTTGCCTAGTTCCCAACTAAGACTTAACCTAGTTCTCAACCAGGTTTGCCTAACCCTCGAGTTAGGTCTAGTCTCTTGGTAAACTTTCACCTTGCTAACGTGCGATCTCCCCGATCCACTTGGACTTCACATAGTCCCACTAGGACTTTTCCCATACTAGCGTGCGATCTCCCCGATCCACCTGGACTTCACCTAGTCCCACTAGGACTTTTTCTGTGCCAGCGTGCAATCTCCCCGAGCCACCTGGACTTCACCTAGTCCGACTAAGACCTTTCTCGTCAAGTCTCCAGTCAACCTTGATCCACTTGACTCTTGACTCACACATAGTTCTAACATCATTGTCAAACATCAAAACCCAAACTCACTCGAGCCTAGTCAAATTAGGTCAATCCTAACCTAATAAGTATTACACCAATATCTCCCCCACTTTTTGATGTTTGACAATATGTTTGAGAAAAATTAATCCATATTAGCCTATATTAGCCTTTCACTTTCTCCCCTTTTGACACACATCAAAAATTCTTCCCCAGAGTCTATATAATCAAAAGCATGCCCAATGAAAGTCTCATGTCTTTCATTGTAACCCATACTTAACCTTGAGCATTCATCATGATGAAGATTTTCAATTTTCATCCTTTCACTTATCCCAAAAAGAAAAATTAAAACACATGCTTTTAAGGAAGACCTCCCCCTCAAAACATGCTCTAAACCTCTATCATTGCACCAACAATGATTTTTGAGTTTCTAAAACTTTAGAAAATCTCAACTTGAGGTTATTAGATTTTGAAATTCAAAACTTGAATCAAACCTCTCATTAACTATATAGTTTTCACTAAAACTATCTCCCTTTTTGATTTCACAGTGAAATTCACCCGAATATACTTATAAAAGTATTTCAAAGGATTAGGGATTATTAGGTTACTCAAAATTGGGTTAAAAGACTGAAATCAAACAGTTTCAGTTGTACTAATCGATTGGTGTTATGTCTCAATCGATTAAACTGTGCCTTAATTGATCACCTGATCGATTACGACTATTTTTAATCGATCAATGGATCGATTACGCAAGCTTCTATGCTCGCGGAAAAGCTTCACCAATCGATTGACCAATCCATTGACCAATCGATTGGTGTATATCCTAATCGATCACCTCATTGATTGGGAGTTTTTAAGTTCTGAAAATAATTTCAGACTTAATTTCATAAACTCTTAAATAATTCTATAAAATTTGAAAAATCATGAAATTTTATGTAGACATTATTTATGACGTATATTAACATGAAAACATAGTTTTCTATGAAAATAACTTCCATTTTCAAAGATTGACACAAAATTGAAAATCATTGAGATACTTCAATGTTTCACTCTATTTTGTATCCATTTTATCAATGATGATTGCTATCAAAAGATAGTCTTCACCAAGGTTTTCCAAGATTGTTTTGAAATAATTTTCAAAAATAATTTCCAACCATGTTCTTTGGGCTAAAAACACTTGACTTGTACATTAACTTTCCCAATAATTGGAATTCACTTAAATTCTTATTTTGGATGAATTTTAAAAATCAAATAGATGTACTTTATCAACACCTTGAGTTTTATTCATCAACGTAACATTTCACTTGTATCTAATATATCTCAAAACACATACAAGTCAACTTATGGTCTTTGTGATATGTAAAAATCATATTTTCCTTAAATGTATTTCTATCTAGACATTATAAACTTTGATGATCCACGTAAGATGTCAAATAATGTCAATGTCCTTAAATTCACCCATAAATTTAAATAATTCATGAAAATGACTATGACATGTATCACATGGATATTTTCAAAAAAAATAGTGATTATAACTAAAAGATGCATATATGACATGACATATTATATTTTCATAGTAAAGTATGAATGATGAAATATGATGTCATGGCATGTGATAGAGCATACAAGTCATGGCATAATAGCATAAAAGGAAATACCTCGATTTTCTATTTAGGTATCAATAACTCAATGCTAAGTCATTGATAATCTTAATTTTGCCTCTAATTTTCCAAGATAATACCTAAACTTCCAACTTGACATATCTTTGGATTCTAACCTAGTTGCACCATCATTATTTAATCTTCAAAATCATAGTTTGACATAGTTTTACTCCTCAAGTGTAAACAAAGAATCCTTTTCATTTTCAAGGATGACAATTCCTTGAAAATATCCCAAAGTGTCAACTTCATCAAAGTTGAGTTAACTACCCTTTCAATTTGAGTTGACACTCCCTAAACCTATCTAGGGTGTGGCGAACATACTCTTAGGAACCCAAAACCTATTGGTGCTCTTTGGGTATTCTAAGTATTCACTAGGGATGACTTCCCTTGATATCTTCCTAATGACTTTCCTAGGCTTCTCCGAAGCCTTAGTTATGTTGGTCTTGTCTTGGTCAACTCTAGGGATGACTTCCCTTGTGACCTTGACTTAACTACTAGACCTATATTTAGTTCCATATCTATATGGAACTATGGAACTCTATGATATAATGACCTATGCATCATCCTTGGCTTTATGTTTGTACCTCAAACATTCCTTGCCCCTAGAGGGTCCTTGATTTCCTAAACCTAGGTTTTGATCCCTTAAGAAGATTTTCTATCTTTTAAAGAGAATTTTCTAATGTTTCAAGTTTTGACCTCAAAACTTGATTTTCAATCATTACTTTCTCAAGACTTGGTTTTCTAAAGTTGTCTTGGTAATTATTCTTCTTGGCCTTGGGTTGGGTAGGTCTACCATTGAATGACCTAGATTTTTTCTTATCCTTAGGTATGATAGTCCTAGCATGGAAGACTATATTTTTCTTTAGATTTTTCATATCTCCTATTTTTATGATAAATAATATTGAAATGATAATAATTATTTCTAGAATGCATATTATCATGATTTAAATAAGTACCATTACCTAATACTACCTTAGTCTTGTTCTTGGAGACTCCCCCTTGGTTTAAGCTCCTTCTTTTTTGTCTTGGTCGGATCCTTCCCCTTTAGATATTGGTTCTGATAATGCCCCTTTTGTTTGCATGAGAAGCACACAATGTGTTTCTTATCCTTCCGTACCATGGGGCCAACCTTCTTTAGCTTTTCCTTGGTCTTGGGTGTCACTCGCATCTTCTTCTTGACCAAATTAGGGCACTTACTCTTATAGTACCCTTTTTCCCAACACTAAAAGCAAATGATATGATCTTTATTTTTGCAAATTGAAATTGTTATGCCTTCATGAGGTGTAGAGATGACACTCGATTCTTCTTCTTCTTTATTGACCTCAGATGATGATGTTGAAGTTTTTCTTTGATTCGATGTCAATGGCGAATTTTGCTCCCCCTCAATCCTTAAGTGGAAGCTTCTTGAACTTCATCTTCGGATGTTGAGCATCTCTCAACTTCTGAATCTTCTTCCTTCGATGAATATCTCTCTTCGGATTTGTCTTAATTTGGCAAAGTGGAGGGATCTTCATGAAGCTTTGCCAATTTGCTCCAAAGCTCTTTGGCATCTTGAAATTCTCCAATTTTGTCCAAAATGGTGCTTGGCAATAGATTGACCAACAATTTGGTCACCTTGTCGTTGGCCTCGCATCTCTTGATTTGCTTCTCATTCCATTTGATCTTCTTGAGGAGCTTTCCTTTGGTGCTTGTTGGAGCTTTAAAGCCCTCAATTAGAGCAAACCATTGCTCTATCTCCATCATGAAAAAATTTTCAATCTTTGTCTTCCAAAGATTGAAATTGGCTTTGTCGAATGGTGGAGGTGCTCGACTGTCATAGCCGAATTCCATTTTGAAGTTGAACCCACTTGATGATGACTTCTTGAAATTAGGGTTTCTTCAAAACTTCTTCTTCCTCTAACTCTTGCTCTTTTGGCGATAAGTCCAAAGAAGAGCGACCTCGCTCTGATACTATTTGTTAGGATCGGTAGACGAGCTAGATGGGGGTGATTAGCTCGGATCTTTGCTCGATGAAGATTTGTTGCGGCGGAAGACTTGAGCAATGCTAACACCTCGATTTTACTTGGTATCCATCTCCTTGAGGTGACTAATCCAAGGATCCACTTTTCTTTACTCTCTCATACACTATGAAAGATCTCCTTCTTGAGATGGAGAAATCTCTTACAAGCTTACAAGAAGAAACACTCAAGAAACTCAAGCAAATATAATAAATCTTACAAGATTTGTACACTTAGATTCTTGCTTGTCTTCCTTTCTTCTTCTTCTTACTTAGAAAATGTCTCTTTAAGTGCACCAACACTAGCTCAAGAACTGGCGAAGAAGGAGGAGAAGAGTCGACGAATGGCTAAAGGAGCCTCCGCTTCAAATCTATATGAAAACCCTATATACCCGCTGTTGGTGTGGGAAGCGCCAAAATCAAACCTGTGTTTTGATAATGACAAAGGGTTCAGAAGTTAAGATTTTATAGTGATCTAATAGTGCTACTCAAGTGTGCAGGAAAAGTCCTAGGTACACTAGGCACGAAGTCTTGATTTTAAGAATTGGGCAACAAGTCCTGGCCGCAGGCTAGGCACCTAAGTCCTGACATAAGGTTGGGCAATAAGTCCTGGTCGTGGATTGGGCACCGAAGAATTGGTGAGTGAAGCTGGGCAATAAGTCCTGGTCGTGGACTGGGCACCGAAGACCTAGTGACTGAAGCTGGGCAATAAGTCCTGGTCACGGACTGGGCACGAAGACCTATCCGGGGGATTGGGCAAAGTCCAACCGGAGGAGTCGGTTGGCAAAAAGGTAAACTCTACTGAGAGGAGTAAGTGAACACGCGTTCCCCGTAGGAGGGAATATTAGGCATCGGTTCGACCTAGGATTCCATTTCGGAAGCCCATAGTCAGAACCAAGACAGCTCAGGCTGTTAAACTATGCTTAACTTATATCATTTATATGTTATTTGTGTTTTGGAACTAACCCTGGTTGCAGGAACAAAGGGATGGAAGTTTCTGCTCCCAGGCGCCTGAATGAGGTCAGGCGCCTGTTTGATCAGGCGCCTGTGTTGATACAGGCACCCCAGACAAGGGTGTTTCCAGGCACAATTGAAGCAAGACTCCAGAACAGCATATGAGGCACCTGTGTTCATACAGGCGACCTAGTCAGCTCAGGCGCCCCAGTTGAAGGTATAAGCGCTGGCCAAGTCTGCGGATTGAGGTTCGCGCAGAATGGGCCACGTGTCAGGCGCCCCCTTCAACACAGGCGCCCCAGCATCGACTATATAAAGGGGTTCACCCCCTTGGCTTCAAAGACAACTTCTTTCTACGAATTCTTTCAAGCGCTATGCTCTAATCGTCCGTGCTCAAGACTCAAGCGCCAACGACGACCCGTGGCTCCGACATTCAATTTTCTCTGGTCGTCGGTATAACCTTTTTATTAAAGTGTTATATTTTAATTCTATATTTGAACTTCAAATTGTAATAATTTTACGCAATATAGAATTACCCATCGTAAACGGTCAAGGACCGTAGGTCTTGGAGTAGGAGCCGACTGCGACTCCGAACTAAGTAAAAAACAAACGTGTTAGCATTGATTTGTTTTTCCGCTGCGCAAATTACTCTAAGTTTTCCGAAAATTTGTCGATCGATATTCACACCCCCCTTCTATCGATTCTAACCGATCCCACAAGTGGTATCAGAGCGGGTGGCTCAAATCTGGTGCAACCACCAGTTGAACATTTTTTTGAATTTTTTTGAATTTTAAAAATTTTTTCGTTCGTATTTTTTCTCGTTAATCGAGGTTGGTGCAACACTACTCGATTTTTTTTCTTATTACTATTTTCTGCCGCACTACTAATCCAAGACTTAGTCTTGGGACGAGTTTTTTTTAAAATTTTTTCAGTTTAATTAAATGGTCATGCAAGAGGGATACAGCACCGCTAGACCACCTCTCTTCAGCGGAGAAGATTTCTCCTACTGGAAGAGTAGGATGGAGGACCACCTGAAAACTCAAGTAAACATGTGGATCATCATCCAGTTTGGACTGGATATACCTAAAAATGCACAAGGCGTGGTGCAACACTACACTGAGTGGGACGGTCCACTAAAGAAGAAGATCGAAGCCGATGCTAAAGCTACACAAACACTACAATGCGGCCTGACGTAAGAGGAGCTGAACCGTGTCGGACCCTTCAGCAGTGCGAAGGAATTTTTAGAACAAGCTGATTGAGCTACACGAAGGTACGTCTGATACGCGGATCAGCAAAAGAGATCTGTTACACAACAAACTCTACACGGTAAAGATGCACGATGGCGAAACTGTAGCACAGCTCCACGTAAGGATCTAGGAGCTGATGAACGGG
The DNA here is from genome assembly GCA_024364735.1 of Boesenbergia rotunda. Lineage (NCBI taxonomy): Eukaryota > Viridiplantae > Streptophyta > Magnoliopsida > Zingiberales > Zingiberaceae > Boesenbergia > Boesenbergia rotunda. The sequence goes on from JAGFNQ010005518.1 coordinate 61,874, forward strand.
CTGAACACCGTAGGTCACAAGGTCGAAAATCGTGACCTAATAAGGTATACCTTAAATTCATTCCCGAGAAATACACTGTGGACATCTATGATGGATGCCTACAAGGTTTCCAGGAATCTTTCTGAAATAAAATTAGATGAATTGTTTTCTGAGTTAGGATTACATGAACAAACTAATACTGTATTGGTCGAGAAGAGTATTGCGTTTGTCGCAGGCAAAACTCAAGGAAGAACTCAGAAGAAGAAGCTTCAACAGTACCCGAGTCCGACTCAGACTCAGAATTAGACGACGAGGAAGGGGATCGTCCAAAACTGATCCGGTAGCTCGCGACTACTACAAGGAGCTCAAAAACCAATCCAACAAGAAGAAGTCAAGCCGGAAGAAGGAAGATCCATCTGAACCCTCGACGAGCCAGAAGACCAAAGGTAGCATAACCTGCTATGAATGCAACAAGAAGGGACATTTCCGATCGGAGTGCCCCAACCTAAAGGAGAATAAGAAGGCTTCGAAGAAGAAAGCTTTTCAAGCCACCTGGGACGAGTCATCCTTCGAAGAAGAAGAGGAAGCTCCACACTCGAATCTCCTCACTTTGACCGCCTCGGAAAACATCGACTCTAGAACGGAATCAGAACCGGACGAGGACGTCAGCACCGGAAAACTCTCAATCTTGGAGGACGGACAAATCATGGTAAGAGGTTATCCAGAATCTGAACTGTATGATTTAATTTCTTACTTGTCACGAAAATTGGCAAAAGCCAACATCCGGGTTGAAACCCTCCGACAGGAAGTCAAACTCCTGAAGGAGGAAGTCAACTCGAGTTCCTTGACCAAACCAGTTCAAGAAGGAAACTCAACTCAAGTTCAAAAGCTTGAGGAAGAGAATTCCTTCTTGAAAATTCAAGTCAAGGAACTTAGAGTTGCCTTAGAGCGATTCACTTCAGGTTCAAGAATTTTAACATGATTCTTAGAAAACAGAAGTCTGTTTTAAATCGATCCGGACTAGGCTACCGAACCAAATTGCGACAACGGTCTTACTATTCCGTATTGAACCAACCTAGAACCCGAGTCTAAGCATGGGTCCCAAAGCTATGTTAGAATAAACAAGCTGGACCAAATCAATATTGGATCCCCAAGGATAAAATTCACATCTTGCCTAACCCTTATCGAGGCTTCAGTCCAGGAGGAGCCAATATAAAAACCATCTTTATAATTAGATGATTTTTTTTTCTTGCTTGTTGCTTGTTTATTTTTGCAATCTCCTTATTATGCTTAGATTTAGGGATGGTTAGTTTAAGGACAACAGATTGACTTAAAATTTGAACAACATAGTATTAGGTGGAAGTGAGATGATAGTACGTTAGGAAAGCCTTTCTAATAAATTCAAGTAAGGTAAGGCGTACCCTACTTGGTCTGTTTAGTCTGGTGGAACTAGCCGAAACTACCGATCTAAAACTTAAGCTAGTCAGACCAAAATTTTTCAAGAAGTAATTTGAAAATGATCTTCCGGTAAAAGGCTTTGTCAAGAAAAGGGTTGTTGCTCCAATAAGGCTATGGCCAAAGAAGACCTTTGTGCTTCGTCAAGAGCTGGAAGCCAATTATCGAAACTCAAATTCAATTTACTATTTGATAAATTTGAATCTAACACAAATTTTAATTAAATCCTAGATTCAACATCTTTTCAAAATTAATACAACATTTTTAAAACTAATTGTCTTTCAAAAATTAAACATTTTTTAAGGAAAACCTGTCTCATAAAAACCCATAAGGTCAACATGTTTGATAACATTAGACATGGGTGAGACAGACTAGGTAATGAAATTCAATTCAATCTATCCCTACCTCTACATAATTGGATCCAAATTAAACATACTTTATGTGTAGGAACATAAATATTTGGACCAGTGGATGTTGGATAGTGGATGCTCCAGACACATGACTAGGGATAAATTGAAGTTCACTAAAATCAAGTTCAAAAACCTAGGCTCAATAGCATTTGACAACAATGCTACACTTAAAGTAATCGAGTTAGGTAACATTGAACTTAACTCAGATTTTATCATTAAAAAGGTATTATTGGTTGAAAATTTCAAATTCAAGGTGCTTAGCATTAGCCAACTCTGTGATACTGGTTATGTTGTTACCTTCACCAACTCTGACTGCCTTATTAGAAATCTACAAGACTCAGAGATAACACTTAAAAATAGTAGGAAAAATAACGTTTACACGATTAATCTACCCGTAATACCCAAATGTTTTCTGACTCAATTAGAAGAAACTAACCTTTGGCATAGGAGACTAGGCCACACTCATACCAAACTAATTTAAAAAATAACTCAACTTGATTAATTAAAGGCGTGCCTAAAATTAAGAACTTGGACAATACAATCTGTAATTCATGTCAACAAGGCAAACAAACCAAGTCAACTCATAAACCAACCCAATCAGACTTAACCCAAACCATACTTGAGCTCCTACATCTTGACCTATTTGATTCACATGGAGCCAAATCACTAAGCGGGAATCGGTACTGCTTAGTAATCATCAACGATTACTTTAGATTTACCTGGGTTAGGTTCCTAAAGACTAAAGATGAATCTTTTAACTCATTTAATAATTTATGCAAAATGATTGAAAATCAAAATGACACAAAAATTAAAAGACTTAGAAGTGATTATGGGGGAGAGTTTGAAAACCAAAAATTTGAGGAATTCTGTAAAATTAATGGGTATGTCTATGAGTTTTCATGTCCTAGAACTCCCCAACAAAATGGGACAGTTGAGAGAAAGAATAGAACCCTTCAGGAGGCCGCTAGGACCATGCTCAACGAATATAACCTAACTAATCAATTCTAGGCAGAAGCGGTAAATACAATGTGTTACATTCAAAATAGGGTCTTAATTAATAGAAGACACAATAAGACACCCTATGAGCTTTATTATCATAGAATACCTAATTTACATTATTTAAGAGTTTTTGGGTGCAAAGTCCATATATTGAATACTAAGGACTACCTAGGTAAGTTTCAATCAAAATCAACCCCAGAGACTTTCTTAGGATATTCAATTACTAGTAGAGCCTATAGGGTTTACAACAGACAAACACATAAAATTGAGGAAACTACCAACTTAATCTCTGACGAAGAAGTTGAACCAAAATCTGACAATCAAAACCTAAACAAGTCAAATCTTGATCAAGAAGATAATGAACTATCAATTGAACCATTAAATGAACTATCAATTGAACCAACTACTGAGGTATCAACTGAACCAATAACTGAACCTACCCAAGTAGTTGAACCAATCACTCCCGAACCAAACATATTGAAGTCAAACATCATTTTGTAAGAGATCATGTAGCCAGGGGCGAAATTATATTTATGCATGTGGACTCAAAATCTAATTTAGCTGACATCTTTACTAAACCTTTACTTAAATTTGAGTTTAGCTTACTAAGAAGGCAGTTAGGGTTGTGCTTAGTAGAATAGAATTGATCTTTTCAAAAATATTTTATATTTTCATAATCTTTGTTAAATCATTTCTTTTACGTTTGTCTTGAAATTTGAAATTGTTTTCAGACTTCGAGTTTTGAAAAACTTACCCCCTTCAAAACTAGGGTTTTTACGCAAATGGACTTAGCCTAGGTTGTAACCCTAGAATTGCATGCACTTATAGATCTAGAAGCCAGCATCTCACAAGCACCTTAGGGTACTTTTGATTGATAACCTAGACTGGGTTGAGATGCTTAAGTTTATGCCTTGATTCAAGATGCTTTAAGTCAGTGCATCTACAGTAATTGGGGCGATAAATACACTTGAACAACAATCAAGTTAAGTGTTCAAGCTTAGCAAATCTAACTTGATCAGATCACTTAACTTGACTAACCCTAGTGAAAGCTACTGTTGTATAACAGTTAGTAAGTAGCTAACTGGGTTAGACAGGACTCGAACAAGTCTAGTTCAATTGGTTTGATCCTTTTATTGCTTGAATTCACTGGAGTTGGTTCAATACGTACTTAACTTTTTTTTTCTGATTCAAAATTGATCTGATCTGCAATTAGTGTCTATCATTTTTTTGATATATGGCAAAGGGGGAGAGAGAGAAGAAAAGAGAGTAAAATTTTTTCAAATTTTCATTTTCTCAAAAAGTCAAAGCTTAGTGGATTAAATTTTCAAATTAAATTTAAATTTAAGGCTCTGATTCTTTCAAAAATGTTTTTCTTAAGTGCACAAAATTTTTTGAGCAAATAGTTTTTCAAGTGCATAATTTTTTTTCTTTCTAAGTAAAAATATTTTCCAAATTTTTTTTGCTAAGTAATTTTGGTTGTGCATAAAATTTTTTAAGCAAAATTTCTAAGTGCATTTTCCTGAGCAAAATTTTCTAAGTAAAAATTTATTCTCTAAGCAAAAAAAAATCTTAAGCATTTTCTAAGTAATTTTTTTTTTTTTTGCACAAACAGTTCTTAAGCAAATTTTTCTAAATGCACAAAATATTCTCTAAGCAAATTTTTCTAAGTGTGCAAAATTGGTTGTGCAAAATATGGTTTAATGTTTTAAGTGAAAATTGACTAAGTGAATTTTTTTTTTCAAGTAAAATTTTATTAAGAGAAATTTTTTTTAAGTGAAATTTTTTTTGTTTGTAAAAATTGGCATAACTGGAAAATTTTCTAAGTAAAAATTTTGTGCAAAAATTGGCTTAAATAAAATTTTTTTAGTAAAATGTTTGTACAAAAAATTTGGTTAAGTGGAATTTTTGCAAAGTTTTTAAGTGAAATTTTTTAAAACTTGGGCTTGCAAACCTTTTCTAAAAACTGTGCTAAGTGTAAAATTTTTTTTTTAGCAAATACTTTGCTTTGTTTTGAAAAACACTTAGTCAAAAGTTAACATTTAGACATTTTTTTAAAAACTGCATATTATTGGAAGTTTCATGTTGGTGCCCCGGTTAGTTTTGATGTGATCCACCAAGTTAGTTGGGTCATGTTGGTTTACTGATCCCTCTGCTAAGTGTGCAGGAGCTTAGGTACAGAGGAAGTCGAGCGTAAGACGCAGCGGACGAGAAGGATTGCGCGGGGGAGTGAGCCGACGGGCTCGGTGCAATCTGAGGGACGCGGAAGTTGCGGAATAGTACACCGGTGGACCAAGAAGGACGTGCGCGACGTCCGAGAGATGAGAAGCCTGGCGGAAGCATGTTCGAGGGGCAAAAGGCCAGAGTCGGGTTCGAGTGAACCTAACTCCGGTTGGCCGGAAATCACCCAATCGACGGTTTGACGAAAAGTCAACTAAGTTGACTTTTATCAAGTCAACATTTGACTTGCAATTAAAATAATAAAGTTTTAATTATATTAAAACTTTATTTTAAGTTTTCATTTTAATTAAAAGTTTTTAAGTAAATTCTTTTTAATTAACGTTGTTTAAAACTTTAATTAAAGTTTTAATTTAATTAAAGTTTTTAAGTAAACGTTTTTAATTTTGTGAACTTCCTTTTAATTAAAGTTTTCTTTGTGCTTCTTACAAGTGGAGGCCGAAGCATGGATGAAGAAGTTTAATTAAAGTTTTTTTAATCACATGTGTGATTTCAAAGGAGCCGTTGAAGCGTGGATGAAGAAGTCAAAACTTATCAAGTTTAAAGGAGCCGTTGAAGCGTGGATCACAAAAGGATCGACTTACAAAGCAATCAGAATTAAAGCGTGGATCACTTTTGGAAAGCGAGCGAAGCAATCGGATTAATGCCGATTATCAATTGAAGAAGTCAAAACTTATCCTGTTTTTTATTTAGAGTTTAAAATTTGATTGAGATAATCTTAGATCTACGATCAAGATAAAACTCAATCTTGTATCAACGGTCAAGATCATATCACTCAACCTATAAATAGGCTTAGAGATTTAGATTCAAAGTCATTCTTTCTGTAATTTCTTTAAGTCTAAGTGTGCTTCAGTTGTAAGGCTTCTCCGCCACAAGGAGATTTTCTGATTGAGCGTTAACCGTCTTGGAAGCAACGACCAAGTTGCAACCAAGTTTTTCTTAAAGACGAGTGCCCTCTTGTTTTATTTCTTAACCGTCTATTCACCCCCCTCTAGCCGGACCAACCCGATCCTACAAATGGTATTAGAGCCAGGTTGCCGCAGAAAGCCTAACCGTCAACTGCAGCAAATCTCAAGAAGATGGTTGGACCAGTGATATACCCGCCTAAGTTTGAGGGGGAGTTCACGGCATGGAAACGGAAGATGCAGGTATTTTTTGTTACTGATTATGAGTTATTAATTATTATGAAAAATGGCTATGCAGCTCCAAAAGATAATGAAGGAAAGATCAAGGATCCTGACTCCTAGAATAAGAAGGAGCAAGTAGACGCAGTTGCTAACGGAAAGGCAGAATTCCATCTGCTGAACGTCCTCCCAGAGCAAGATGTCAACCGGATCGGTAAGTACGAATCGCGAAGGAACTTTGGGAAAAGTTTCTCGAACTGCACGAAGGCACCTCGGAGGCAAAGCTGGCGCGACGAGATGTTCTTCGAAACTGACTAACAAATCTCCGGATAGAAAATGGAGAATCTGTTGCGAAATTGCATGCTAAGGTAAAAGAACTAATCACAAGCCTCGAAAATCTCGGAGAAACGGTGACCAACCGCGATGCACAAAGGTATGCGCTAAACGCATTTCCGAGAACCCTGGAATGGACCTCGATAATCGACGCATATTATATTTCAAAAGATTTAGAGGTAAGTACGTTAGAACAGTTATTTTCTATTCTAGAACTTCATGAATCTCGTTTTGTAGAAAAGAACAGAAAAGCAGACAACGTCGCACTGAACACAAGGAAGATCCAACTCGACGAAGAATCTTCAGCAGACGATGAAGAAACAACACTAGCGGTAAGAAAGTTGTATAAATTCATTAATACTAATCGCTCTAAAAAGGTGCAGAGAAAGAAGAAACGCACGATCCGATGTTACAACTGCAACGAGGAGGGACACCTGAAAGATCAGTGCCCCAAACTCAAGAACCAGCCAAAGAAGAAAAAGACACTAAAAGCTACCTGGGACGAGACTTCGTCAGATGAATCGGAAGCCGAAGAATTCGTTGGACTTGCACTGATGGCAAGTCACCAAGATGAAGATGAAGAAAGTACCTCGGAAGAAAATAGCAACGAAGGGGAAATCCCTAACTTCGAAACTGACCCGGTAAGTGAGGTATGCCTACTTCTACCTGCTCGAATTTACTCTATACTAAAATCTATGCTAAAGTCGATGAATAAATTAGAAATAGCAAACTCTGAATTAAAAGAAAAATTAGTCACTCCATGCTCATCTGATCTATCTGACCAACTGAAAATAGAGAATGAAAATTTAAAAAATTTAGTAGAAAAATTAGAAAATGATATTGCATGTTTAAGAACTAAAAAGAATTTTTATCCTGAAAATATGAATTGGTATGTTAAAAATCACAGGGGTCAACTTAGAAAAGTGACCAAGAACTATATTCCTCCTAGATTTTTAATTAACCCTGTAGATAGGAACTTATTTTGGGTTCCAAAGTCTATTTTAAGTTGATTATTTTTCTTTCTATTACATATGCGCTTAATTATCTGACATTTTTTTATTAGGAAATTTAGTTTGATTAATTGTTACTAAATAAAAATTGTATCTCTAACTTTTCCAAATGCATAATCTTGTTGTCTATATACGAAGAATTTTTTCTCAGATTTTTTTTACGTTTCGAATTTTCATGATTTTATCTTAAATATTAAAAATAGAAAACAAAGTTATTTTCTCAGATCTGATTTTTCCATGATTTAGATATAATTAAAAGAATTTAATAAAATTTTTATTCGAATATTTGAAGCAATTTTGAATTTTTAAATATTTTTTTCTTCAAAAATTCTATTCTGTTGGGTTTTAATTTATTTTTAGACTTGTTGATCGAATTTAAGATTAAAAATTTTTTTTCAACCCCATATACCTATCATCATTGTATACAAAATATTTCAGATTTTTTAATTGATATTTCAATTTTCTATAAATATTTTACTAAAATCAAATTTTTATTTAAACAAAAAAAAACAAAAAAAAATTGAATGTTGAATCTGTCGAATGTTTTTTTTTAAATTTTATAAGTCAATTTTTAGAATTTTAAAAATTAAATTTCGAATCACTAAATCAAAAGGTGTTTGATATTAATATTTTTTCTTTCCCTATTTTTGCTGTGATCAAAGGGGGAGAGTAGCCTGAAGTTCAGGGGGAGATGATAGTTTTGCATGTCAATATGGGGGAGATGATAGTTTTGCATGTCAATATTTTTTCCCATGCTTAACTGCTTAATTTAGTTTTACTAAATTCCTTATTTTTTGGTTTAACCCTAATTGAACTTGGATTGATACACATCAAAAAGGGGGAGATTGTTGGTGCCCCGGTTAGTTTTGATGTGATCCACCAAGTTAGTTGGGTCCTGTTGGTTTACTGATCCCTCTGCTAAGTGTGCAGGAGCTTAGGTACGGAGGAAGTCGAGCATAAGACGCAGCGGACGAGAAGGATTGCGCGGGGGAGTGAGCCGACGGGCTCGGTGCAATCTGAGGGACGCGGAAGTTGCGGAAGAGTACGCCGGTGGACCAAGAAGGACGTGCGCGACGTCCGAGAGATGAGAAGCCTGGCGGAAGCACGTTCGATGGGCAAAAGGCCAGAGTCGGGTTCGGGTGAACCTAACTCCGGTTGGCCGGAAATCACCCAATCGACGGTTTGACGAAAAGTCAACTAAGTTGACTTTTATCAAGTCAACATTTGACTTGCAATTAAAATAATAAAGTTTTAATTATATTAAAACTTTATTTTAAGTTTTCATTTTAATTAAAAGTTTTTAAGTAAATTCTTTTTAATTAACGTTGTTTAAAACTTTAATTAAAGTTTTAATTTAATTAAAGTTTTTAAGTAAACGTTTTTAATTTTGTGAACTTCCTTTTAATTAAAGTTTTCTTTGTGCTTCTTACAAGTGGAGGCCGAAGCGTGGATGAAGAAGTTTAATTAAAGTTTTTTTAATCACATGTGTGATTTCAAAGGAGCCGTTGAAGCGTGGATGAAGAAGTCAAAACTTATCAAGTTTAAAGGAGCCGTTGAAGCGTGGATCACAAAAGGATCGACTTACAAAGCAATCGGAATTAAAGCGTGGATCACTTTTGGAGAGCGAGCGAAGCAATCGGATTAATGCCGATTATCAATTGAAGAAGTCAAAACTTATCATGTTTTTTATTTAGAGTTTAAAATTTGATTGAGATAATCTTAGATCTACGATCAAGATAAAACTCAATCTTGTATCAACGGTCAAGATCATATCACTCAACCTATAAATAGGCTTAGAGATTTAGATTCAAAGTCATTCTTTCTGTAATTTCTTTAAGTCTAAGTGTGCTTCAGTTGTAAGGCTTCTCCGCCACAAGGAGATTTTCTGATTGAGCGTTAACCGTCTTGGAAGCAACGACCAAGTTGCAACCAAGTTTTTCTTAAAGACGAGTGCCCTCTTGTTTTATTTCTTAACCGTCTATTCACCCCCCTCTAGCCGGACCAACCCGATCCTACACTTCAGGGAGAGAATTTATATTTCAGGGGGAGCTTAGTAAATGACATATCAAAAAGTAATTTTTTTTCTTTGTTAGACATGTGCTTTAAATACCTTAAACTTAACTTTTTGAACTTGGTTGCCATAAATCAAAAAGGGAGAGATTGTTGGCACCAGAAGCACTAAAGTCAAACCTGTGTTCTGATAATGGTGAAGGGTTCAGAAGTTAAGGTTTTATTGTGATCTAACAATACTACTCAAGTGTGCAAGTAAAGTCCTAGGTACACTAGGCACGAAGTCCTGATTCTAAGAATTGGGCAATAAATCCTAACCGCAGGCTGGGCACCTAAGTCCTGACATAAGGTTGGGAAATAAGTCCTGGTCGTGGACTGGGCACCGAAGACCTGGTGAGTGAAGCTGGGCAATAAGTCTTGGTCACGGGTTGGGCACGATGACCTGATCCGGGGGATTGGGCAAAAGTCCAACCGGAGGAGCCGGTCGGCAAAAAGGTAAACTCTCCTGAGAGGAGTAGGTGAGGATGCGTTCCCCATAGGAGGGAATATTAGGCGTCGGTTCGACCTAGGGTTCCATTTCGGAAGCCCAAAGTCAGATCCAAGACAGCTCAGACTGTTAAACTATGCTTAACTTATATCATTTATATGTTATTTGTGTTTTGGAACTAACCCTGGTTGCAGGAACAAAGGGATGAAAGTTTCTGCTCCCAGGCGCCTGAATGAGGTCAGGCGCCTGTGTTGATACAGGCGCCCCAGACAAGGGTGTTTCCAGCTGGCACAATTAAAGCAAGCCTCCAGAACAGCATATGAGGCGCCTGTGTTCATACAGGCGCCCCAGTCAGCTCAGGCGCCCCAGTTAAAGGGATAAGCGCTAGCCAAGTCTGCGGATTGAGGTTCGCGCAGAATGGGCCACGTGTCAGGCACCCCCTTCAACATAAGCGCCTCAGCATCAACTATATAAAGGGGTTCACCCCCTTGGCTTCAAACTCAACTTCTTTCTACGAATTCTTTCAAGCGCTCTGCTCCAAATGCTCCGTGTTCAAGACTCAAGCGCCAACAACGACCCGCGGCTCCGACATTCAATTTTCTTCGGTCGTCGGTATAACCTTTTTATTAAAGTGCTATACTTTAATTCTATATTTGAACTTCAAATTGTAATAATTTTACGTAATATAGAATTGTCCATCATAAACGGTCAAGGACCGTGGGCCTTGGAGTAAGAGCCGACTGCGACTCCAAACCAAGTAAAAACAAACGTGTTAACATTGATTTGTTTTCCCGCTGCACAAATTACTCTATGTTTTCCGAAAATTTGTCGATCGATATTCACCCCCCCTCTATCGATTCTAACCGATCCCACACCCGCGACCTAATCAATTACCCAATCGATTACCACGTCAGACTTAGCCGTTCAACGACTATTTTTTTGAAGCTTAATCGATTAGTCAATCGATTAAAACGATTTTAATCGATTGCTGAATCGATTCAACACCTCTTTGTGCCTTGCTCAATTCCACTGTAATCGATTGACCAAACAATTATCGTCCTCCTTAATCGATTGGCCAATCGATCAAGGAGATGATGAATCAACACTTAATAGATTCATTCTACTTCTGTTCTCGTGGCACAATTCTCCCAATCGATTGCTCAATCTATTCATTCTCTCCTTAATCAATCACTCAATCGATTAAGAAGACTTCTGATTTTCAAAAATCAACACCAATCGATTACTTAATCTATTGGCTCCAACCCTAACTTGTATGCACAAGTCTAGGATTCCCTTGCCTAACCCCGGTCAACCGTGACCTGTTAGGACTTCCTCACCAAGTGTTCGATCAGACCTTTGACCGACTTGTACTTTCCCTTGCTTAGTTTTCAATTAGGACTTAACCAAGCTCCCAACTAAGTTTGCCAATCCCGAGTTAGGTCTAGTCTCTTGGTAGACTTTTACCTTGCCAACGTGCGATCTCCCCGATCCACTTGGACTTCACCTAGTCTCACTAGGTGTGTCTAGTCCCACTAGGACTTTTTCCGTGCTAGCGTGTGATCTCTCCGATCCACCTGGACTTCACCTAGTCCCACCAGGCGTGCCTAGTCCCACTAGAACTTTTTCCGTGCCAGCGTGCGATCTCTCCGATCCACCTGGACTTCAAACCTTGACCCACTTGACTCTTGACTCACACATAGTTCTAACATTATTGTCAAACATCGAAACTCAAACTCATCCGAGCCTAGTCAAACTAGGTCAACCCTGACGTAACAAGGATTGCACCAACATTATATACTTTGGTATCGTTAAACGTCACCCATAATAGGGTGGACAATAAAGGTGATTACTGGGTATGTAATAAATTATGCGAAGGGATGTGAGTGATGTAGATGGGATATATCCCTCCCATATGACGGGAGTGATATTTGTGGACCCCTTAATCGAGTAGGACTATTAAAATGCATGATCATGCTCAAATGAATCAATATGAGATATTGAGCTCATTTGTTTGAGTGAGTCTACTTGGGATCAAGAAACACAATGATTGATCGAGAATAACACGGTCTATATCTCATTGGTCAATCTAGATATCGAGGATAGAAGGACAAAGTCATACATTATAATAGTCACGGAAATGTTATGTCGGATCTTGACATTCTCATCACTTGGGTATCAATAATGCTTTGCTAGATGTTGCTCATTGTTTATATATCTAAAATGGTTTAGGTACATTGTCAACGTTATGAGAACCTATTGGGTCATACATAAAGGACTCGATGTCTCGGAGATAAGATGATTTTAGTTTAACTAAAATGTGATCCGAAATTGGATTAATTGATTTAGACTCAAATGGATTCAATTGGATTATGGGATTGAGCCCAATTTGAGTTAGACTCATTTAGATTAGACTCAGCCACTTAATTATAGATACTATTTATTAAAAGGTTTAATGAAATATTATTTAAGAGGAAGGCTAAGGGGCATTCTATTCATCTAATGAATAGAATATTAAGAGTCTCAAGGGATACCAAGAGGCTTGATATTCATTGGGTTTTATTAGCATTAAAATGAAAGGAGCTCAAGGGGTAAAGACCCTTGGTATTCATTGGATGAGTATAAATACCCCTCTATGTCAAAGACTAGGAGGTGCATCCCTCTTCTTCCGTTTTCTTCCTCCTTGGCTAAAACTCCCTAGTGGAGGTTCTTGTGGTTTGTGAACCATCCCAAGTTGCCAGCACAACTAAGGTAGATCTTCTCTGAGGCGTAGATTGTGTTCGTATATATACTAGAGGCACGAACACTTGAACGTGCAAGAGATCCGGAGAACCAAGGACTAGCGGGATAAGCTAAGGGCACACTCTAAAGGTATCTCTATTAGATAAATCAATCTTCGTACAGATTTTTCCATGGATCGCTCAAGGGATCTTATTTTTCGCTACATTTTTATGTTGTTGTAACATAATAATCCCTACAGTGGTATTAGAGCCACTTGCGAAAGATCATATAAAGTTTTAAGTACTTTTGTATGTGATATAGAAGTAGGACAAATTTTTGTTATGGGTTGCACATAATTGAATGAGTATTTTGAGTTTATGCAAAATTTTGTGTTGATCAAACTAAAAGACTATAACATCATCATTCATGTGAAAGCATGCTATAGTTTAATTGCATTTGACAAAAGATTATAACCTACGGTGTTTGTTTTGATGAAGTTGTGTCAATCTATCAAGAACGGATTGTGAAATCTTTCGTGATCTATTGTGAACTGATTGTGCTATTTTATTACATGGATGCATCAACGGAACAAGAAGGGATTCGGATTCTCTTTTAATGGATCTAGGGCAACGAATCATTCAAGGAGTCAACAAAAGAAATTTTGTTTCGTGGGCGCTGCTCCTTGATCCCGCCCACTAACCGGCTAGCGGGATCGTCGTGAGGATTCTGTTCATGAGCGATTTTTGCACTAATAATAAAATTAATGTCGCAGATCAATTATGTGTGATTGATGACATGGTACATTGTTATGACCTTAACCTTAATGAGATTGGATGTATGTGTATGTGCATGTTGTAATGTAATTCATAATATAACCTGTGCATTATGCCTTATCTCTATTTTTCTAGTTGTAAAATAGATTTAGACTCGAATGTAACTCAAGTTTTCGTAATTTGTAATGTACAATACGAGGAGTGGAATGTCCATTGAAGGATGAAGTTACAAGAAGGATGCCGACGATACATAACGATCGAATGATGCACTTGAAAAAGATGTTATCCCTAGGTTGACCATCGATTTTCTCATTGGCTTGAGAAGATTGTAGTATACGAGCCATAACCATGTCATATTTTACTGCTTATATGTTAATGTATGCAATGTGTGTATATGATGCATAATTTGATAAACATTTATCTTAATTAAGTGAACTCGATATGCCTACCAAAGTTTGGTACTCATAAACTTTCTCGTTCATTTGTTGTTGGATTTGCCAAAGCAAAGTGACAAATTTTATCTTGGTAGAGTGCGAGAGGACAATTGTGATATCCCGCTATCGAACTTTGGGTTAAACTTAACTAAGTTATCTCAATAGGATTGAGAACTTAGTGACATATTCCAAAAGTTGGGCAAGTTGGGTTGAAGTATAATTATACTAAGTCTTGGACGATTAGCCAAAGATAACTTAAGATGATGTATAATGTCGATCTTGACTTTTTATTCACAAGAGTTACATAAGAAGCTAACTCAAGGTAAGGAATGATGTGGATCTTATCCCACATGAATATTATCGCTATTGTGTTGAAGCTAGTAGTTTGGGAAAATTGTGTTTGCCTACATTCATGACTAGCCTTTATCAAAAGTTTTATAATTCAGTGGGAGAATCATTTAATTAAAGGTCTAATTAAATGATTTAGATATGATACTCATTTATGCATTTTTAATGTTGTAGATCACCATGTCGCCAAATACATCGAAGACTCTCTCTTTGCGATTTTCCTTGAGAAGGATAAGCTCAATGGAGTAAATTTTCTAAACTGGTACAGAAACTTGAGGATCGTCCTCAAGCAAGAACGAAAATTATACGTCCTAGAGCAACCCCTTTCTGAAGCACCCGCTACTACCGCTATCCGTGCTGAAAAGGAAGCTTTCAAAAAATATCAAGATGATGCATTGGATGTATCATGCCTAATGCTTGCCACCATGAACTCTGAGCTTCAGAAGCAACACGAGAACATGGATACACATGATATGGTTAAGCACCTTAAGCAACTATATCAAGGGCAAGCTAGGTACGAGCGGTTTGAGATGTCAAAGGTCATATTTGCATACAAGATATAAGAAGGAACTCCTGTAGGAACTCACGTACTCAAAATGATTGGGTATGTTGAGAACCTTAAAAGACTAGGATTTCCACTGGGCCAAGAATTGACCACTGACCTAATCCTACAATCGTTGCCAAAAGGGTATAGTCAATTTGTCATAAACTATAACATGAATGAAATTGACAAACCATTGCCTAAGATGCTTAACATGTTGAAAATTACTGAGATAAATCTCAAGAAGACTAAGCCTAGTACCGTACTAATGGTACAATAGGGCAAAGGCAAATAGAAGCCTAAAGGCAAGGGTAAGACCCAAGCCAAAGGCAAGTCCAAGTTTACTACACTGAAACCCAAAGGCGGGGTAGCTAAGGAAGGGACCTGCTTCCACTGTGGTGAAATCAGACATTGGAAGTGGAATTGCAAACTTTACCAAGAGAAAGTAAAGAAGAAAAGAAGTGAGACTTCTGCTTCATGTATTTTTGTTATAGAAAAGGAAGTCAATCTATCTATTTCTTCTTCATGTGTATTAGATACTGGTTGCGCATCTCACATTTGTACTAATGTGTAAGGCCTCAGAAGGACTAGATCATTGACAAAGGGTGAAGTGAACTTATAAGTAGGCAATGTCACAAGAGTTGTTGCTATAGTTGTAGAAACATATTCCTTATCTTTGCCCACTGGCTTGTTTTAGAACTAGAGGGGTGCTATTTTGTACCTACATTAACTAAAAACATAATCTCTGTTTCTTATTTAGACGGAAAGGTTTTTCATTTATAATAAAGGATAAATGTTGTTCTATATCACTAAATGAAATGTTCTATTGTAATGCACCACTTATGAATGAACTCTATGTTCTAGACCTAGAAAACTCAATCTATAATATAAATACCAAACGGTTCAAATGAAATGAATTGAACCAAACATATCTCTGACATTGTCGCTTGGGTCATATAAATGAGAGTCACATATCTCAGCTCCATAAAGATGGATTACTGGACTCATTTGATTTTGAATTATATGAGACATGTGACTCTTGTCTTCTAGGCAAGATGATTAAGACTCCATTTAGTGGACAGACTTATTAGGACTCATACATACTAATGTATGTGGCCCTTTTAATGTCACAGCTAGAGGAGACTATCAGTACTTCATCACTTTCACTAATGATGTCAGTAGATACGACTATGTGTATCTCATGAAACATAAATCGGAATCCTTTGAAAAGTTCAAAGAATTCAAGAGTGAAGTACAAAACCAACTTGGCAAGAGTATTAAGATGCTTCGATTATACCGAGGTGATGAATACCTTAGCCAAGAGTTTCGTGACCATTTAGCTGAGTGTAGGATCATATCCCAACTCACTCCACGTGGAACACCACAGTGGAATGGTGTGTCTGAGCGGAGAAATCATACTCTATTAGATATGGTAAGATCTATGATGAGTCAGATAGATCTTCTTACTTTCTTCTGGGGTTTTGCTCTAGAGACAGCTATTTTCACACTTGATCGAGTTCTATCAAAAGCTGTCATAAAGATACTATATATGATATGGACTAGGAAGAATCCCAAGATGTCTTTTATGAAGATTTGGGGTTGTGAGGCTTACATTCAGCGTCAAGTCTTTGACAAGCTAGGACCTAAATCAGATAAGTAAATTTCGTAGGATATCCCAAGCAAACTAAGAGATATTACTTCTACAATCCCACACAAGGTAAAGTGTTTGTCGCCAGAAATGACATTTTTTTAGAAAGAGAATTTATTTCTAGAAGGATTAGTGGAAATAAAATTCATCTTGAAGAAATTCAAGATATAGAAAGTAGCACTGAGACCTTGATGGAACTTGAACATGCACCACAAAGTGTTGTGGATCATGAGTTTGTTATACAAAAGGTTGTGGAGTAACAACCTATTCAAGTAGACCAACCTCTTCGCAGATATGATAGGATACGTCGTCAGCCTGAGAGATATTCATTTCTTGTCTGACCATGATGGCATTTTGCTTATTGAGTTGAACGAGCCTACATCCTATCAGGAAGTTGTGATGAGTCCAAATTCTGAGAAAAGGCTAGAGGTCATGAGGTCCGAAATAGAATCTATGTACACTATCCAAGTATGGACTTTGGTTGATCCACCTGAGGGGGTTAAACCCATTGGGTGTAAGTAGGTCTTTAAGAGAAAAACTGACATGGATGATCTTATGCATACCTATGAAGGGTGATTGGTAGCTAATGGTTTCAAGCAGATTCATGGTATCGACTATGATGAAACCTTTTCACCAGTTGCGTTGCTTAAGTCTATTCGGATCATGCTTACTATTGCATCTTACCATGATTACGAGATCTGGCAGATGGATATCAAAACCACATTCTTAAATGGGAATCTACTCGAGGATGTGTACATGACACAACCTAAGGATTTTGTAGATCCAGAGCAGGCAGGAAAGGTATGTAAGTTGCAAAGGTCCATTTATGGGCTAAAACAAGCTTCATAAAGCTGGAATATTTGATTCGATGATGCAATCAAAGCGTTTGATTTCATCAAGAATGAAGATGAACCCTGTGTCTACAAGAGGGTTAGTGGGAGCACATTTATCTTCCTAATCTTGTATATGGATAACATACTCCTCATTGGAAATGATATCCCCTTACTATAGTCTGTAAAGACGAGGCTAGGGAATTGTTTCTCAATTAAAGACTTAGGTGAAACAACCTATATCCTAGGCTTCAAGATCTATAGAGATAGATTTAAGAGATTGTTTGGCTTAAGTCAGAGTACATATATTGACAAGGTGCTAAATCATTTTGCCATGTAAAATTTCAAGAAGGAATTTCTGTCGCTGTCACATGGTGTGAGTCTTTCGAAGACTCAATGTTCCTCTTCTAAGGAGGAGAGAAACTGCATGGATCAAATCCCTTATACATCCGCTATAGGGTCTATCATGTATGTCATACTTTATACTCATCCAGATGTCTCGTATGCTTTAAGCATGACGAGCAGATACTAGTCAGATCCAGGTGAAAGTCACTGGACAGCTGTCAAGAATATTCTTAAGTACTTACGAAGGATGAAAGAATATTTCTTGATATTTAGAGGCAATGAGGAGCTAGTTGTAAAGGGTTATAGTGATGCAAGCTTTCAAACTGACAGAGATGATTCTAGATCACAGTCAGGGTATGTATTTTGCTTGAATGGTGGCGCTATGAGGTGAAAGAGTTCAAAGCAAGACACAGTTGTAGATTTTACAACAGAAGCCAAATATATTGCTACGTCTAATGTAGCAAAGGAGGCTGTTTGGATCCGGAAGTTCATTGCAGAGCTTGGTATGGTTCCTAGTATAGCAGACCCGATAGACCTCTATTGTGACAACAATGGGCCTATTGCACAGGCTAAGGAACCTCGTTTTCATCAATAGACTAAACATATACTACGACACTTCCATCTCATTCGAGAGATCATCGATAGAGGAGATGTGAGGATATGCAAAGTACCTACTGATGCTAACATCGTGGGTCCTCTGACTAAGACTTTGGCACAGAGAAAGCATGATAGCCACACTAGGTCACTGGGTATTACATAACAGTAATTGACACTAGTGCTAGTGGGAGATTGTTAGTAGGAGCCCTAGAGTTAATTATATGATGATTGACTAGAGACTTTTGTATCATATTCTATTATTAATAAATGCAAAGTTTGGTTATTATACTTACTTTATATTTGTGCCAAATAACTAAGTATAATAATATCCTTGAGTAGTAGGTTTTTATCTACATCATATCGATCGGTTGAATCGAAAGTGAGATGACGTAGAGAACACTACACTAAACCATTCTTAGTCAAGCATTAATATTTAGGGACAATATTAATGCATGGAGACAATCATGTAGGACAATTGATTACATGAGCTCACAAGTCATGGATATGTAATATCAAGTTGACACATGAGTATACATTAGAGAATGTGTACTGAATTGACCCGCTATGAGAAAGTTTCATAGATTATCATATAAGTGTCATGAATTTTCTCATATGACTATTAGTATAAATAGTCCTTAGATCTGAAGTCACTACGGTTCCCTACATAAGGAATTATGTACTTTGATATCATCAAACGTCACCTATAACAGGGTGGACTATATAGACGATCACTGGGTATGTAATAAATTATGCGGAAGGATGTGAGTGATATAGATGAGATCTATCCCTTCCATATGACGGGAGTGATATCTGTGGGTCCCTTGATCGAGTAGGACTATTAAAATGCATGGTTATGCTCAAATGAGTCAATATGAGATATTGAACTCATTTGTTTGAGTGAGTCTACTTAGGTATCAAGAAACACAAAGATTGATTGAGGATGACATAGTCTATATCTCATTGGTCAATCTAGATATCGAGGATAGGACAATGTCATACATTATAATAGTCACGGAAAGGTTATATCGGATCTCGACATTTTCATCACTTGGGTAGCAATAATACATTGCTCGATGCCGCTCATTGTTTATATATTTAAAGTGGTTTAGATATATTGTCAATGTTATGAGAACCTATTGAGTCACACATAAAGGACACGATATCTCGGAGAAAAGATGATTTTAGTTTGACTAAAATATAATTCGGAATTGGATTAATTGAGTTAAACTCAAATGAATCCAATTGGATTATAGGATTGAGTCCAATTTGAGTTAGACTCATTTAGATTAGACTCAACCACTTAATTATGGATAATATTCATTAAAAGGTTTAATGAAATATTATTTAAGAGGAATACTAAGAGACATTCTATTCATCTAATGAATAGAATATTAAGAGGCTTGGTATTCATTGAGTTTTATTAGCATTAAAATGAAAGGAGCTCAAGGGGTAAAGACCCTTGGTACTCATTGGACGAGTATAAATACCTCTCCTTGTCAAAGACTAGGAGGTGCATCCCTCTTCTTCTTTTTTCTTCCTCCTTGGCCAAAACTCTCTAGTGGAGGTTTTTATGGTTTGTAAACCATTCCAAGTTGCTAGCACAATTAAAATGGTTCTTTTTCGAGGTGTAGATCGTGTTCGTATGGATATTACTAGAGGCACGGACACTTGAACGTGCAAGAGGTCTGGCGAACCAAGAACTAGCGGGATAAGCGAATGACACGCTCCAAAGATATATCTATTAGATAAATCAAACTTTGTATAGATTTTTCGCATGGATTGCTTAAAGGATCTTATTTTTCGCTGTATTTTTATGTTGTTGTCACATAAAGATTCCTACATAGGAGCCAACCCGACAAGAGCCTATCCGACCGAAGTCGATCTGACTAGAGCCAACCCAATAGAAACTAATTCGATAGGAGCTCACTCAACTCACATCTAACCTACTAGTGGTGTGTGAGAGTGAGAGGAGGTGAGGGTAAATAAGAGGAAGGAGAATTTTATCTTTGTTTGAGATGAAGTGAGTTAAAGAGGGGGAAAGGGAGAAAAGAGTAAACTTTACCCTTGTATGCTCATAAATCAACACAATTTCTTACCCCCGATATGGAGTGTAAGTAAGAGTTTATTCCAGTTGTATTTCTATTTTAAAATATTAATTTCTAAATTAACTCATCTATTAGGTATTTCGTTTTTGTGTCGTCGCTCCTCACGCAACACGCGTCATCACTGTCTAACGTCCAACCGCTCATATTCCACGACGTCGACATCGACCCATGCCATGAATCCCTTTTTAGGGTATTTCTATTTTTTTCATATATATATATATATATATAATTATAGATTTATTTTAAAAGTAAAGATACTTTTATAATTTAATCTTCATCCCTCTTTCCTTTTTTTCCCCCTCCCACGGAATCAACTTGCAAACTAATTAAATTAAACTATGCGACCTGCATGTGCTAACATGTACAGTAAGTAATAATTTCAACAACCCAACAATTATTAACAAGGAAGGGAATAAAATCCATGATTATGAACAGTTAGTTCTTAATTACAACATTATCTCAATTTCTATTCCAATTTCAAACTTGCGGTGGTACGGACATGGAGGAATACATCACCCTGAATTTGAACGGTCCTGATGGCTAGAGAACTTTCATCGTACGATGGCGGATGCGACCGCGTGCGCCCAACTCTTCAGCTGGTCCTTCAAGTTCACCCCACCGCCGGCGGCGGCAGCCTGGAACCGCCACTCGTTCAGGAGATCCGCCTCCGGCCTCGTCTCCCACGCCTCCGATAGGTACGGCCGGGCGACGGAGACGGATCCCGGTGCGTCCCTAGCCTTGTTCCTCCGCAGCCCCGGCACGATCTCCAGCAACCGGGGGTCGGCCTCCTCGTGGGAGAAGGAGAAGCCCAGATCGATGAGCCCCTTGACCTCCTCGAACTCCAGGTCCGTCAAGCTCTTGCTCTTCACCCTCCTCAGCCTCCTCCTCCTCTCCTGCCTCCGGTCGCCGTTGCCCTTCTCGCGGGCGGGGAAGAGGGCCTCCTTCCCGGACAGGATGGCCCTCATCCGGGGCGGTTGGATGGCGAGGGAGGCGGAAGGGACGGGGGCGGACTCGTGGCTGAGAGCGCGGCGGTGGCGGCTGAGGAGGAGAGGCGGACGAGGCTGCGGATCTGCCGGTGGAGGCGGCGGCAGCGGCGGCGGGAGGAGGATTTGTTGGTGGAACCAGTAGAAATCGAGGAGATGGAGCACGTGTGCGGCGGCGTCCTCCATCGCGGAGGGAATTAGTGGCAGCGACGGCGGAGTGTGCCAAGGTAAGTAATAATTCGTCTGAATTAGATGAATGAATTAATTACCACATAGTTTTTTTTTGTCTCGTCGTTTTCTTGGTCGATGATCGAGACAAAGTTTCAGTTATTTTTTTTCTGATTAATAATTTGTCTGGACGGAGATACGATGCACTGAAATTGAAACTATTATTCCATATGTTTGATCTAGTAGTGGGGCGGATAGATGACTAGTGAAGTAAATGTTGACAGCCAGTCAGCCATTCCAAAATTTAAGTAGGAGTGAAGCAGGATGAAAAGAGGTAGGCGATTTTGATTAGGGCATTTCTAATCATTAAAGTTCTAAATGAATTTTTTTTATGGTTCTGATATGCCACATCAATATTATAAAAATTTATTGAAATATCTGAAATGGTTAAAACTTTAAAAGAATTTTTTTGTGATTCAATTCATAACATATAGTTGTGTGACTTTGTGTATATTATATCAATATCAAGACAAAATAACAAGTTTGAGTTTTCATTGCCGCTCTCATACTATAAACTTCATAGTTGAAGTTTTTTTATTCAACTTCTTGAATTTTACAAACCTCTCATAAATTTTGCATTGAAGATGCCCTTGTATGGTGATGCCTTGTGTGTCCACAAAGGCACTTTCCTTAAGAGTGTGATGGCAAGAAACATGATTGATAATGCCAAGACAGAGACAAATATTTTTGTTTTATGGAGAAAGCAATAAAAATAATAAACTAGAGAAAATCTCAGATTAGATAAAAATATGAGTAGGGTTCAAATATATAAATGAATTATCACTTGTGGGAAAAGATGGACATGAATCAATGAAGGATGCAGTTTGGCTTTCACACATTCTTGATATAATGGGAGGAAGAAACAGATGGAGAATGTAAACAAAAATAATTAATGATCATCTAAACAAGGTGTTGGAGATATTAAAATAAATTAAAATTATACAATTAATTTCAACTTATCTGTTGAGTGGCCTGGAAGACCTGAGGTGCCTTGTTTATAGAGTGCAAACTCTAGAGATGGATCTTCCGAGCTGGATCTCTTGAGCTAAAGACTCCCGAGTCGTAGTCCCGAGTTGGCTCTCCAGAGCTGGACCTCCCGAGTTGGCTCGCAGTTTCGAGTCGCAGAGTCAGGTTGCAGAGTCTAAGTGCAGACTCCCGAGATGGATCTCCCGAGCTGGAGACTCCCGAGTCGCAGAATCAGATTGCAGAGTCTAAGTGCAGACTCCCGAGCCGGAGACTCCTGAACTGGAGCTCCTGAGCTGGAAAGGAAGAGTTGTTGAAGCCTACGTACAACAGTTTCCTTAAAACAAATTTGCCCTCCTGCGATTATGCTTCGAGGTTATGACGGACTTCTGTTTCTCAGGATACAACAATAGAACCATAGACACAACCAAGCACTAGTTGCAAGTGACGAACTGAGAAATTACTCGATTGCTACCACGGGTAATCCACCGAGCGGTAACACACGGAAGATTTGGGGAACGAAGGTGGAAGAAAATTTTTACTCTATCCCTTGCTCCTTTTATTATTGGTTTCAACCTCTTTATATAGGACTTAGACCCATGCAGTAATTAATGACTGAATTAACGTTATTTACTGCTCATTAACAATCCAGATCGAAACGTCTGGAGTTACTACTGATTAACCCGTCCAGATCAAAACGTCTGGATGTTACAGATTCTGCATTAATCATCAATTAATGTATCTATTATATTTGAGCAACAAGCAAAAAATTATTCAGGTGGCAAAACGGTGGTTCATTTGCTTGGACAAATTTTATCCCGACCGGTCCTGCACATAACAAAAAATTCAGCGAATAGCGATGGATTGATTCCATTGCTATTCCGTCGCTAAACACTAATAGCGACGGAATAGTGACAGAAAGAGCGCCGTCGGTTCTCGCGCCGTCGCAGGTCAGGGGTAGCGACGGATACACAAACTCTGTCGCTATTAGCAACGGATACATAACCCCCATCGCAAAATACTAGATGCAGGTGGTGACATGTACGGGACCAATTAGCGATGAAAAGTCAAATATCCGCCGCTATTTGCGACGGACTAGTCAAATATCAGTCGCTATTTTATCGTAATTAGCGACAGAAAGTTAAATATCCGTTGCTATTTACAGATATTGTAAATATCCGTCACTATTTGCGGATATTGTAAATATCCGTCGCTATTAGCGACGGGATACAGATATAGAAAATATTCATCGCTAATTCCTAGAAATTTCCAGCAGGCTTGCTTGCTTTTCCCCTTCCCATATTTACATTCAATATATACAAAAATATTCAAATCACACCACAACAGATATCCAAATAAAATACATACAAAACAATAGTATTCATATTCAAACACATACAATACATACATACAAAACACATATCCAAACATATCATATTCATATCCAAATGAACACAGAGTCAATATATACATGAAAAATGATAGTCTAGTAGAGAAACGATATATACATGAACACATCAAAACTGGATCAAAAGGAACAACATTCCTACATACTAGAAGAGAAACGATATAAATAAAAGTGAAATACAATGATAAAACAATATTAGTGACCAGTCGACTGACCCCAGGGCAGTCGACTGATACTCTGAATATCAGCTTTTCTGGCCAATTTCAGAAATGCGCTAGAAATTCCACAAATCTCCAAAAATTCCCAAATTTTGTGGAGAAGTTTGTGGTGCCCATACCTATTTGGGAAAAATACATTTCACCATGTATCTATCACCATTCCCAAGTTTGACACAAAACCCAAAAATTTTCTATGAAAATTAAGGCAACCTCCCCCTTAATCTATGTCTTCTCCCAATTTTCATTTTACCTAGGTGAAGTTCTACCCAACTTAACACCCTAAACTCAAGTTAAGTTATACCCCAACTTAACATCACAACCTTTCCTTTTGTCAAGTTAATCCTAACTCAACAATGCAAGTTTTCTATCCTAGAACCCTCTAGAAAATCCTAGAAAACCTGGAAAAAATCTAAAAATTTGCAAGCACATTTGCTAGGATATACCTTATCCTAGAAAAATATGTTTCCATGAAGAGTATCAAGTGTGCTTGACTTTTGGTATCAATTCTAATTTCCTTAAACATTGGCATTTTGTATCAACTTTGAACTTTATTCATGATTTCTTGTGTTTGTCAACTCCAACCATCATCAATTTACACAAGGAATTGTCCTCAATTCTTTCTTTTCCATATCCTCAATATGATGAAAGTCTCCCTCTCTTTATCTCTTAATCCTAGATACATATGGGAAACTTCCATATCTTTTTATTCATCAAGAATTTATCATTCAATATCATCCAATGAATCTTAAAGCACTCATTAATTTTCCTTAAATTCCATAATATCCTTATAGCCTTATTTCATACAATCACCATTAACCCATGTGGCAAGCCTTTATTCAAGGAGTATAATCAAGGATCTTAATTTAGACTCATATTCTATCATCCAATAGCCTTTTCAACTTAATCCTTATGGATCAGTCGACTGCCCCTGGGGCAGTCGACTGCTAAAACGAACAGAAGGTTTTCAGGGCTGAATTCACTCGGATCAGTCGACTGCCCACCACTGATACCTGAATTTCAGGTTTTCAGCCCAATTTCAGAAATACCTAGATAATTCCACAAATCTCCAAAAATCTGAAATTTCGTGGGGAGATTTGTGGAGCCTATATCTACTTGGGAAAAATATGTTTCCAAACAAATATACTCTAGATCCCCAGATTGGCACGAATCTCAACCCTTTCTAAATTGTATCATTTAGATTTCTCCCAAAAGTCCTAATTCTAGCCTTTCCTTAATATATCTTCTAATACTTGGCCATGATACATTCTTAGCACTGATTTATATAGTATTTACCCATTAAACCTTAATTTTATCAAATATAATCCTATTTCCATCTTTGTCTCCCTAATTCTCCTTTTAATGTGTCAATTCTCCAGGATTAAGACTTACCCAAGTCTTTCAACCTTTTTGGCACATTTCATCTAATTTCCTAGGAGAACACCTCTTGAGATCTATTTACCATGGATTCCAAAGGCTCCTAGAGCTCCCCCTTGAGCTCTTAGCCCTAGCCACCTCCCTAGGTGACTCAATTCATACTAGGCCACACCGGTGAGCCTCCGGTGATTCTTGGCCTACAATCCTAACCTTCTTAACCTTGGACACCTTGTCCTTGGTTAAGTCCTTATCTTTCCCTTTAAATGACACCCCCTTGTCATTTTTGGACTTCTCCTTCTTGCCATAATTGTATGCTTCCCCAGCATACTTCTTTTTGTTGGCATTTGAGACTCTAGACCGGTATCCCAAACCCGATCTATCATAGTTGGGTTTTATACTACCCAACACCATGTCTAAACCCTTAGATCCAACCTTGAATCTTTCTAGGGTCTTTTCTAATTTATCAAGCCTTGCCCTCAAGGCTTGATTTTCCCTTTCCAATTTTCTAACCTTAGTGTCCACATGTCCACTTTGGGCATTCCTAGACCTACCCTCTTTTCTAGGCATATTCCTCCCCTTCTTGGGATTTATGCCTTGATCCTTAGGTACAAAGGTCTTAGGTCTATCATGATGCATGCTTTTCCTAGGGTTATGATCTACCTTGTTACTCCTATTCCTATCATTATACTTAAATCCAAAATTATGCACCATTAAGCATTTTTCATTAAATCTAGCATGCATTGAGGGATAATTACCACTATTTTTAATATGCATGGAGGAACTCAAATTAGAATTACACTTTAACTTAGGGTTAGGAATTACCTCCCTTACCCTTATAGTCCCTCCTTGTTGTGGGCTTCTTCTTTTCTTTCTTTCCTCCTCCCATCTTCTTAGATGCTTCATTTTCTTGATTTCACCTTTCTTTGGGCACTTGGTGTGGTAATGCCCTAGCTCTCCACATGTGAAGCATCTAATTTTCTTCCTTTTAGCTTGGGCTTCTCCAATCCTACAACCCACATTAGATTTAAGAGAATTTGAAATGAGTTTAGATATTACCTCCTTTTTACCTAGTGGGCACTTGTCCTTGTAGTGCCCCTTTTCATTGTATCCAAAGCATGTGATATGGTCCTTCTTTGCTTTGGTGGAGGTGGAGGCTAGGTTGACTTCTTCTTCAACCTTGGATGAATTGGATGCTTCCTCTTATTCCGGCATTGGAGATGGTCTCTTATCTTCTTGTGTCACTTCACTTGAAGAGGTAGATGATTCTTCTTCCTTTTTCTCCTCTTTGGATGTCGAGCTTCTCTCCTCATCCGATTGGTCCTTCTCCTCTTCTTGGACCGTTGAGCCCACTTCCTCGGGCTCTTCTATTTCTTCTACTTGTGTAGGGTTTTCGTGGACTTCTTCTATCTTTTTCCATAGATCATGTGCATTTTCATATTTACCTACACCATTCAAAATATTGTTAGGCAAAATATTAACTAATATATCGATTACCTTCTTATTTGCCTTTGCTTGATCTTGTTGCTCTTGATTCCAATATCTAGGCCTAAGCTTCTTCCCGTGCTTATCCTTTGGAATCTCGAAGGGCTCTTCAAGCGCAATCTTAAGATCCCACTCCATTCCGAACCACGTCTCCATCCTTGTCTTCCAATACTCAAAGTCTTCATGATCGTAGGTAGGTGGAGTGTAGATGTCATCCCCAAATTTATCTTCCATTGTTCTTCTCTCTAGCTTTTGCTCTTCTTGGCGGTTATTCCAATCACGAGCGGTCCTTCGCTCTGATACCACTTGTTGGATCTTGTACGGTTGCTAGAGGGGGGGGGGGTGAATAGCAAATCTTCGGTTCTTCTTGTACCTACGTTGTTAGTTGCGTAAGCGGAAACAATAAGAATGAAAACAAACAACGCTAACAAGAATGATTTACTTGGTATCTACCCCTAAGGGTGACTAATCCAAGAATCCTTCGGTGGATCACTCCCCGGATGACCTCCGGCTAGCCCTTGTCGCTCTTTGTGGGTGGAGAAACCTCGCCACAGCACTTCGACAACACCTGAGCACCAAAGGCTACTAATCTACTCTACCCAAGCATATTTCGCCAAGAACCCCAGCCCAAACCGAGTTCTCTTTAAATAGAACTCGGGCTGGAAACCCTCGCTGGCAGTCGACTGCTCCCACTCAAATTCGACCGTTGACAGCCCCAACATTCGAATTTTGCTACACACCAGTCGAGGTCCAGGGCCAAATACATTCTGTGAGTTTTGGCAGTCGACTGGACAATCCCCAGTCGATTGCCCAGCTTACATCAGCACTCCTACTCACTCCGTTGACCCTCCTCCACGCGTGCCTTCAGGTCCACTTCCTTGGCTTGCCTCTTGAAGTCTTCTTTCACCGGCTATCGTCCCTCGGATGCGCACGCAAGTCCTCGACTTGCCTCTATGCCACCCTTCGCGTGTGCCATTTGAAGTCCACTTCCCGGCTTGCCCTTGGAGTCCTCCTCCCTCGGCTCTTGTCCCTTGCCTCAGCTGACTCTTCACCAGCAGTCTTGATTATTGCTTTCGCGCCCTCTTCATCTTCGGTCCTCGTCCCTCGGATGCACACAAGCCTCCAGCTTGTCTCTATGTCATCCTTCACGTACGCCTCGAAGTCCGCGCCCCTCAGCTCATCATCCCTGTTATACCAAGGTCCCTCGGGTGCACACAAGCCTTTAGCTTGTCTCCATGCAACCCTTCACCATACTGAAGCAGTCCAGCCAAGTCAATATGTGTAAACCTGCAATCTTGCACACTCAATTACACATATTAGATCATAAGGGAAAGCCTAACTTAAACTCTTTGCCCAAACATCAAGACTCATGGTCACTCCGGACCACAGATTGCCTCAACACATTTAATAATGTCAAGAACATTTTTATCATTATAAACAAACAAATTAAATATATAAAAGACAACTTTATGAGAGTAATCTTCTATAACACATTTTTATAAAGTAAACTTGGAATAATAATATTAATTATTTAAATAATATATATTTAAAATGATAAAAATATTAATTAAATAATAAAACAGAAAAATAATAAGTAATTATTAATTAAAAAAATTTAGAAATTTTTTAGATTTTATTTAGGGTTTTTAAAAAAATTTTAGAATTTTTAAATAATATTTAAAATAGAAAAATAAATTCAGAAAATTTATTAATTAAATCTATTTAATTTTTTAAATTTAGGAAGGAAATGTTAGATTTAATAAATAATTTTTTTATTATTTTTTTTAAAATCTCATTTACATGAGAAAATCGGAAAAAATCCCGATTTTCTGTTTTCGCCTTCGCCGAGCCGAAACTGTCCGCCCCACCGGAGATCCGTCGGAGATGGAGGAGCCGCGCGTCTAACGGCTCCAGCACCGTCCGGCGAAGATTCCGGTGACGCCGGAGGCTTCCGACGACCCCTCCGGCGACGCCGGGAGTCCTGCAATGCTTCCGACCCGCCAGAGATCCGCCGAAGATGGAGGAGTCGTGCGTCCAACGGCTCCAGCACCGTCCGGTGAAGCTTCCGGCGACCCCTCCGGCGACGCCGGGGAGTCCCGCGATGCCTCCGGTGCAGCTGCACAGATTGTTTCATCATAATTCGTACCTGTCGTCGTCGCCGCCGCCGCCTGGAGCTCGCTTCGTTGCTGTCTCCGCCTCCTCGCGCTGCTGCTGCTCACCACTGACACTCTTCCTTCCTCTTATAGCCATTTTTTCTTGCGAGACAGGCTGGCGCATGACGCACGCGATTCCTTCTGTCGCGCGTGTCGTGCGCGTTTGTTGTTGCGGGATTCCTTTTGTCGCGCGTTGTCGCCGCATGACGCACGCCGTGACGTCTCGAAATCACTTGTCTCCTCGAGCCGGTTTCGGCGCACCAGCGGAACGGTAATTTCCGCTGGTGCCGTCCGAAACCAAACATTTTATCCGATATCAAAATTATAGTAGTATTAAAAGATAAGGTACCATGAAGTATTTTGAAAGACGTATATTTCGATATTGAAAATCCAATACTTGTGTAATTACAGGTTGGAAAATTTTGAGGTTTTTTTTTTCATTATGGGTTTATAAAGGGTGATTTGTGTTTGAAATTGGGCCCGGAGGAAGGTTTTCATTTGGGCTCAAGATCATTTTAGTTGAATTTAATTGAACCCTCTTTCATCAAGAAGATTAATTAGTAATTTTGTTTAGATTTGCATGTTTGTGCCCAAGAAAGATCGAAAGATAATGGACCAAAACAATCGTGCCCATCTTTAATTCATAATTTTAGATGCAATTTTACTTATGTGATTCTATGTTGAATAAACTTGATTCAGAAGAAATGTAAATTGGATATAAAGTGAATTTCTCATGCGTTATATGAATTTACATGCCAGTATTATTTCACAATATTATTTAAAAATGTCTTCGATGTTGCAATTTTGATGCAAGAGCATGTCTCACCTTCATCCCCAGCATCACACATTCTTTAATCTCTCTGTTGGCTTATTCCCCTCGTCTATGTGGAGCATCTGAATACATTTTAGAGCCTTATGGATGAGTTAGCCAAGGTCGAGAACTTCTTAAATGGTAACTTGGCATAGACATTCATTTCTTCACTATTTGATTCATTTAATTTTTTATGTTTTTTGAGAAACAAAGTGGGGTTAGTGAATCTGTTGCATATGCTAATCAATATAATTGTTGGGATTGTAAGGTTACAAACAAAATCTCTCATTAAAAATATATGAGAAATATCATTAGCTTATAAAAGAAAGATATTTTCATTGGTAAGAGATCTTTTGAGTAAAGCTCAAAAACAAACCATGATAGTTTAGATCTAAAATGGAAAATATCATATGGAGATATCTAAATTCTTTCGATCTGAATAATTGATATCAGAGCCCAGACTATCAAGAGGGCCTTGTGGTCCTCAAACCAAGAGGGCCTTGTGGTCCTTCGTTTGAGGAAAGATTGTTGGGTTTGCAAGATTATAAATAAAATTTCACATTGAAAACACATAAAGATTTTAAATTTGAATAAGGCACTAATTGCTTAAAGTAGAAGGAAGGGATACTACAAAGGCAATGCAAATCTAAATTCATATTACACGTGAAAATATATGGTCACACCAAAAAATATTATCCAAGAGAAATGTAGAAACTTAAAAGAGTGTGCAAATAATTAAGGAAGAGGATGTTGTTGCTTCTTCTTTTTGTTTTTTTTTATCATGTTAAGGGAAAGCATGCTCCTTCTCTAGTCTATAGGTTCAAGTCTAACTTGCATGATATTGTACTAGGAGGAAAAAAAAAATCTGATTTCATTGAGTTGGTCAACTTCGTAGGAATATGATTACTAGCCACCTAGTGGAGTTCTGGATATTAGATGGGCAAAAAAGTAGATTTGTCTGTCATTTTCAAGTGGAGGCATCTAGAGGATCTCCTTTTTGTAGTCACCTTTATCAGGTCAACTATGCATGGGTTTACTAAGATGAAGGTAGAGGCTTACTTTGACTTGTGCATAGTTGTGGAGCATCTACAAAGGAGGACTACATTGTAGTTTGACCTTGGATTGTGACACCTGAAAGTGTAAGAGAAGTAGGAGAACACAAGGCACTCTTAATACTCATCACTCTAGGAAATTCACCAAAGAATTTAAAGAAATAATCAAGAAGATAAATCTTCTAACAAGCTTAAAAACTCAAATATATTTTAATCTCAAACTAAATTTGCTTCAACAATACAAATGATGACCCAAGTAGAGGAGACTTGAAACAACTCTCTAAACTGAGTCAAGTGTTTTAAATGCATTCATATTTTCTAGGGTCTCGAAAATGAAAGGTGCATTTAACAATGGAACAAAACATACGAAGACATTACAAATTTATCATCTTTCAAGTACCAAGAATATACCAAAACCTAGTTGATCTTTCCAATTCCCGAGTAACATGTTGATCTTTGAATACCCAAGTAGATTTCCAGCTTTTATCGAGTGGGTTTATCCTTCCCAAGTACCATTAGAAATGTTTCACGAGTGGGTTCATCATTCCTGAGCACCATTATAAAAGTTTCCCGAAGGGGTTCATCCTTCCCGAGCACTATTATAAATGTTTACTGAGTAACCTAACAAACTTAGTCAAAAATGAACATAACTTAATGTAAGAATATTATTTTTGAATACTATTTTTTTTAGAAATTCGACATTCGTCATTTTTCAATGATATATGATTTATCTTGTAATTTGTTCACAATAACGGACAGTAGATTAATCTTTGCAGTTGACATAAAAAACTGATGGCTTCAATACTTTCCGGTGTCGGAGTGTCAGATTGTCAGACGGATAGTGGAGCAACATCTCCCTGAGACAGAGATTTGTTGGTCAATGAGATAATGGGTGGGATGCTGCACCACCTCCACTGTGTCTAAATTTAGTAGATTGGTATTGAACCAGTTGCAGTTTGGATGGGCAAACCTGATTCGATTCTATCAGATTTTCGGTTGTGTTAGCTTGACTTCTTAGTGTCATGATTTTTCACTGGAGGTTCAAAAGCATACAAGATTTTGTGGGTCCATTTGGAGATTTAAAAAAAAAATAACATGCTTGTAGATAAGAGAGCCAAGAGCTTTGGTGCTTGGGGAGGCTAGGCGTGAGATTTTCTACTTTTTCTCTATTACAAATTATCTTGAGATATATGATGAATAGTGTGGATTTTAGATATTATGTACAGAGGAGACTCTCATGTAGAACTGCAATTGCTGGTTAATGGAGTAAATGTTCTTATATATATGAATGAAAAAGAGATGGAAAATAAAGAGATTCTATTATGATTGAGATTTTAGTCCCACGTTGAAAGTTTTAAAATATATTGATTGATTTATATTAATTCACAAGTATTAATGTTGTTAACACATTGCATGAGGAGAGATTTTCTTTCACGTGTGGGCTTGTAGGGGGTATAAATCCAAGATTTGGATTGCACCGAACCAAATTGATTTGTGTATGTTTGTGCAAAATTTGTCTAAGTGGAATAATCAATATTTTGCTACGTATGTGCAACGGTTGAATTAATTGTTGATCAATTGAGAATTCGTAACCACCGAGTGAAAATGTCGACCATTAGTAATCGATGACTAACGTTTTCAGCTCAGTGTGTAATGATGATACATGATTTTTATTTGGTCATTGATGGCAGTAGAAATATGAAAAAAAAATGTGGTACCACTGTGTTAGCGGCCCTCTCACAACTATCCCACGCCATTAAGAGGGAGTTCAGCAGGAAGTGAAATTAGCAAGTGTATGGAATTTTGACCTTGACCACTATAATCATTATTCTATGCATTACCAACTGAGTCAACTCTGGGGGCCAGTAACAGAAGTATGAAAAAAAAAGATAGATTCGCTACTTAACGACCCCCTAGAGTCTGTTTTATGGATGTGAAGAGAGGTTAATTCAGGTACATAGACATTAGGCACATGGTGAAGTAGAGCATGCAAGTCGTCAGTATCTGGGAATCAACCTCTGACTGTTACACTAGAGATATCATGCATCCACCGCTTGTACTATACCCTGGGCACAACAACACAGGTATGAGGCTCATATATAAGAAGACTCCATAACCTTGGAAAATAGAGACGCAAAACGGCAAAAGTAAAGAAAGTCCTCCACCTTCGTTCGACCATTCCTTCTCTCTGTCGTGCACTCGTTCGACAACTCTACCCGTGATAGTGTTCAGATATTCACTTAGTTTGCCACGAACAAACCAATACTTGATTATTGACGTGGTCTTCCCGTTATATCATGGAAAACATACCTCCATCGTAATTTCAAAGTACTTTCGGAGGGGGACAAATATATTTTAAAAAAACTATGTCAAACGCAGGCCTCGTCATATTCCTTTCTTGTCTGCTAACTCAGCTATCTTGGCACTCAATTATCTCAACATCTTTGCACTCTGTTGATTTGGCTGCCTTGGTGTCATGGAACTCAGTTGTCTCAATGTCTCAGTGTCTCGACACTCAGCTATCTTAGCACTCAGTTGACTTTGCTATCTCGGTGCCACGGTATTCGGTTATCTCGACACTCAGCTGACTTTGCTATCTCGGCGCCACAGTATTCGGCTATCTCGACACTCAACTGACTCGGCTGTCTCTATGTCTCAACCTCAGATATCTCGATCTCGGTCTTGGATAACTCGGTCTCGGCCTCGGACATCTCCACCTTAGATAATTCGGTCTCGACCTCAGACATCTCGGCTAAGATAATCCAACTTTCCAAGTATTTTTGTTTTCATCATGCTCAACAATTATCAGTTTAGATCATCGATCTCAATAGGTCTGAAATTATTTTTTAAGTATATTTTAATTTAACAATTATCCTTATAATACAAGATGAGATGAGCAATCAACCTTGTCGAAGATTATCCAATAACCAGTTGTGCGAGGAGGCTTCAGTTCCACATCTGTTGTTAAAAATCAGCATTCGGATGGTGCTGCTTCCTTGTAAAGTGGTGTCTCACTTGAAATAGTGTTGCTATCTTTTTGCATGCCCCAGGATTGAAGCATTCAATATTAAAGTGCTGATCCTCACCTTTAGCCGAAAAATAAAGACTCAAACTGGGATGCCTTGTCTATTAATGGTCGAGGATTGTCTTGTTGCAGTGTAATTTTGATGCACGAAGTGCCCTTAGATCGTCATTATGATAAAAGATCATTCATTTATTTTTAACATCCCTATCAATTTATTCTAAAATTAATACGGAAGAGATAAATTACGAAAGCTACTAATTCAGATAATGACGAACGCATAAGAGAGGACAGACATATTACTTTATCAAGATTTAATTTTTAGATTTCATAATGATAATATTATATACTGTAAGAAGTGGGGGATGCGGACAAATCCAAGTTGCCCACTTCCCCACTTCTCCCCTAGATCCTTTAGGGAGTGTTTGGGAGAGCTTCTGCTTACTGTTTTTTAGCTTCTAGCCATGCAAAAGTGCTTTTGAGTGTTTGGGAATGCCAGATTCTGCTTTAACTTCTGCAACTTTTACTCAAAAGCTAGAAGCAACAATTTGATGCTTTTTTCTGCTTCTGCTTTTTTGCTTATGGTGTAGAATAAAAGTTGACATTTATACCTTAATAAATTTATTATTTTACATAATTACCATCACATTTTAAATAAATCTTATATTTTTATATTTTATTTTCAAAAATTATACATATTTGTTTTTATATTTTTTTTTTTTTTTTTTTTTTTTTTTTTTTTTTATATTTTTAAAAAATTTGATATAATATTAAAAAAATATAAATATAAAAAATAGATCATGTATCAAATTTTTAGATATTGAAAAAATTATTTGATGTTTAAGGATATTATTGTCATTAATTAAAATTAAGCTTAGTGATTATTCCCAAACATCAAATTACCTTGTATCAGTTTTTGACTTTATTTTCAACATGCATCTTTAGTTACAAAGATCTATTCTCAAAAGTAAAAGCTCTCCCAAACACTCCCTTATTATAAAAAGAGAGGGGGTGCGTCCAAGAAAAAGATAGGAAAGCAGAGGCATTTAGTAGCCTAGTAGAGGAAAATCCAAAGAGAGAGGAATTTGATTTGTGGACTATACGAGAAGCATTCATAGTAATTTTTTCGTCAACGGCAAGAGAGGATTCCTCCTATTTTTCTATCTTCAATTACTTATGATTTGCGGGAGAATCACTGTAACTTTTTACAATATTAAATCTGTATTTCATGTTTTAGATCATGCGTTAGAACCTACATGCTATCATAGCGATAAAATTCTAAGTAGCATGAAATCATTATAAATTTTACAAATTTTGTTTTGTATATTTATGCTTTATAATTAATATATACGTTAATTATCAATTTATCCCGTAAAACCACTCTCAATGATTAACAATGTTATTTCAACCTTGGATAACCGGTCCATCCCTACGGAAATTTTTCACTGGTTGTCAGGATAAATCGGGAAGCGCTCGCAGTGGGCGGTCTAGAAGTTCAGCGTTCAAGGGTTCCCGTCTTATTTGGAGGAAAAATTTTTGTAAATATGTCGTAATTGGGGATCGAATCATAAATACCTAAAATAACGATTAATCATCCTATCACTACGTTAATATAACCCCGGAGGCACGTAAGATCACTCTCAAACAGCTATGAGAGAGTGGCACAAAATCCCATCAGGTACATGAAATGAAATGGATTCTTCATCTGTTGCCATCCAAACAAAGGCCAACAAGCGTTAGCGCCGTTGTTTCTCTCCTCACAATTCAGCACTCTCCAAAAAGAGGACGAACTGTTGCATCAATGGTGAGTCATGACAGCGTTAGCCTATAAATATCCTTTCGACTGCATTATGCTAAAAAGAAAAGCAGAAAACGACACCAAATTCAAAAGAAAAATAATAATAATAATAATAATAATAACAACAACAAGAGTAGAAAATTTTAAAACCAAGCTTCTAATTAATGAAATGAAACATTATTATTTGTGGTACAAGTCTCCATTTCGAAAAGCAAAGATAAGATGAGACGCGTATAGCTCGCTCCAATCGTCAACGTAAAGACTTTTGTAATCCATCATCGTCACTTTTTAAAAAATTCATCCGTTAATTCGTCGATAATCCACCATCATCATCTTTGCTTCTGGTTCCGGGATTCCACATAACTTATCCATACGATTTACAGGCTGCTCGAACAATGCACTCCACTACCCCATGCAACTTTTGGCCGCGTTGCTGTCGAGTTTTCTGGTCCTTGTCCATCAAAATATTAGGCGAGCTTTGGATCGCAACGCGACCCGATTAGTCATGCACCATCCTTGGCCGGAACTCCTTTATCCACTTATTTTGATAGTGGAATATCTTTTAGTTGGATCTCCATTTGTTTATATAGTTTTGTTCACTCACAATTGGTCGATGTGGACCAGTTGTGAGATGGGGCGGTAACGACGGGTGATGGGTTATCTTAAAGTCGTAAAGCGTCGGGCAACGACCTGGCCGGCCACGCTGAAGTGGTGACTGTTAAGCAGCTGCGTCAGCAGTGACGACGACGGTGAACGATCGTCGATAAGTACGCGACCGACCGATCGACTTTAGCCTTCTAGTGCAGCTAGCGTGCATTTGTGGGACTAAGAGAGAACGTAGTTGAGTTCAATAATTGGTGATCGCTCACCTTCAATTGTGAAGGAGTCGAGCAGCAATTGGGACACTTTTGATCCATAATTTTATGCACAATATATTAAATTCAAAAAATCAATAATTAGTTATCGGATATAATCTGTAACAGTCCAGACTTATGTCCAAAAAATATTATTTAAAACGTGTTTGAGGGCTTGGAAAAATTTTAGTCGATGGAGTCGATGGACCTCACAATCATCTATTGAGTGGTTTGGTGAAGAGCCACACCCACTGAAGCACTTTTCTCATAAGAGATTGATCATGTCTCCGGAGTTATGGTATAACGGTAGAATCATTAATAGTTAATCCAGGTATCCACGGTTCGATTTTAATTTGACGATTTATAGAATTTTTTTAATAGGACGGACTGGATGTGGCTTAGATGCCACTACGAGCGTTCGATTTAGTTCATCATTTTTTCATAAGAGACTGATTATAATTTTAACTTGAGAAAAACATTATTTTTTTAGAATTTTAAGATTATTTAAATTGTTTATTTAGTTTTTTTACTAATGAAACTGAAGTTTTTTCTTTCAAGACAATGAGTTTTTTGAATATTTATTTTTTTTATATCCTATTAAATCAACTTATCTTTAAAAATTATTTTTGATGTTCGCGTTCGAATCAAAGAGACCTCACCTATGATTGAGTGGTTCGATGAAGAGCCATGCCCACTTGAGCACTTCTCTCACAAGAGGTTCATAATTTTAACTCGAGAAAAATATTATTTTGACTTTGAATTACTTGAATATGAATTAGGGTGTCATAATTCAGAGTCTCCTCCCATCGTCTCATGGGCGTTTGATTTATCGACCATCTTGTCCAATGAAAGAACCTGCGGGTCTTCCTTCCCATTCTCGAATTCTTTAATCATGTTTGAAAACCTTTTAAGTAAGAAATTGGAACTCAATTCCGTTCCATTCGGAATTGAATTCCAATTTTCATGTTTGAAATGAATTGTAAAAATAGAATTGAATTGAATTCAATTGTTATACTTTTATGATTTTATCCTGCGAGGATAGAGCCGGAGCAACTTTGATTTGTTTTGTAAGGGAGCGATTTGATAATTTAATTTGTTCAAGTGAATTCCTTTCACAAATTAGAAGTGTTTAGGTGTGATTTGTTTTGAGGGGTTTGAAAGGAATTGGAATTCAATTCCTTATCAATTCCTTCTTGAAAATTGCTACCAACGGATGCAATTAATTTTCAATTCCCAAAGGGATTCCAATTCCTTCCTTTCCAAACAGGGTGTTATAGAATCTAAGGGTTTGTTTGAGATGACAAAAGATAATAACGTTTGCTCTATCTTCTTATAATTCATTTTCAGGAAAATAAATTACAGATGATTATTAGTTCTGTTAGGGATTGTAAGAGTACAAACTTAGTCTCACATTGAATAACACATGGAAAGATTATAGGTTTATAAGGAATTTAATATCTCCATTGGTAAGAGGCCTTTTGGGTAGAATCCAAGAGTAAAACCATGAGAATTTAGGTCTAAAATGGACAATATCATGTCATTATATAGATATCCTAATTTTTTTTTTGGTCCTAACAAGTTTCAATAGTGATATACGAGGGAGACAGGAATATGAGGAACCTCACTACTGCCCGCCCCGAACGAATGTCTAATTGTTTGTTGTTAGTTAGTTGTGTTCAAATTGTCTGTTGGGTAGAGATCTCCCTCCTTGTATTTAAGACTCAGGGCAGTGCACTGCACGCCCATCCATCGCAGGCCTGCCTTTCCTTCAAGCCACGGTCATGACATGGCCACCACCACCAAACTGGCCCTGCTCCTCCTCTATGCCCTGATCACCGGCGGCGTCTCCTCCAGCAGGCCGCACCCCGCTTCCTCCTTCCGGCCTGCCGGAGAAGCTGTTCGGGCTCCGCCGCTTGCGGCCGCGAGCGAGGCCGAAGGCAAGGCGGCTGCCTTCCATGTGTTCGCCACGAAGCGCGTCCCGCCGTCCGGCCCCAGCAACAGAGGGCACAGCTCGCCGCACCGCCACCTGCTGCTCCGGCCTGGCCAGTAAATCAAGGAGGAGGAGGAGGCAATCCTACTCTGATGAAATAAAACCTCCTTTTTAATTCCTCGCTAGCTTCTCGAATTTTTGTTCTAGTTCTATTTAATTTCTTCGATTTTTGGCAGAGTTTTGTGGTACCATACATGTATAGATTGAGCATCAAACGATCAGTTCATGCTTCAAACTATCAGTCATGCTTCTTCGATTTTCTGGCCATATTTTAGTGTTTTGTCACTGATTTCGACTCTGTATTATCTGCAGCATTGCCTATGAAAATGGCGGGCAATCCAAATTCTTAGAACTCTGTTTAAGATTCACATTAACTCAGCCTTTCTTTCTTTCTTTCAGCACGATCAGTTTTGAATATTCAATAAAGAAGAAACCTATATATCTAATGCCGATCGATCAGAGAAGATCTCCCAAATTTTAAATGATAATAACATTTGTTTTGAGAATCACAACTGACTCTATTTTTTTTTTCACATTTTGAATTTGAAAAACATCATTTAGGATTTTTTTCGACTTCAAATATTTTTTTTCTATTTTTTTTTACTATTTAAGATATTTTTGATATTTTAAATATGTATGAATTAAAATTTATTTATTTAAATATCTATTTAATTTGAGGGATTTTCTATATTATTGAGGGTGATTTTTTTTCTCCATTAATTTTTTTTCTTAATCCTTTTCGTCCAATGTCAATATCTTTGTAAAAGGACAGGAAAGGTCCCTTGGAAAACATGAACATTCAAATAAAATTGAGATGTATGTGTGGGGCACTTGCACAAACCGATCGAGAGAAGGATGTGAATTATCCATCCTCCTCCTAGCAATTCACTCACTATCGAAGAAAATATAAACGGACATAACTAAGATGGTAAAAAATTGATAGATTATCATTATAAATTTTGGATTTGAATCATGAGATTGATGAAACTTAAATTTCTATATCTGTATAAAAAGTCTTTCTCCCTAATATTTTATTTTCTTAATTATCATTATTTATTTTTTTTGTATTGATTTTGAAATGAATTGATGGAGATTTTTTTTGTATTGATTTTGAAATGAATTGACGGAGACGTTTAAGATGAATATTTCAATTTTGTTTTTTATCACTCACTATTGAAGAAAAATAGACAGGTGACAAAGCCTTTGTCTCTCTCTCTTAATTTAATGCTTCAAAAGTCTCCACAAATTGAGTACGAATCACGGAGCAAGTTCGACGTACAAGATTTAAAGATGGGTCATCGTCATCATCCATGGACTCCAACCGAAATGCTGACAATTATAAAACAAGTTTTTCAAGGACGATTTCGATTTAATTTTATGAAATTTTTTATTAATCATTAGAATAAATTAAAAACGTATTCATAATAGATAATTTATCAATTTAATATTCTTAAATCAACCGTCGATCAATAAAAATTCATTTATTAATTAATCGTCTTGATATATCATTTCTAGAGAGATAATTCTTGATAGCAAAAAGTAATTTGTTCACCTCCAACGTCCTTACTAACACATTTCAAAATCAACACGAAAAAAATAAATCATGAAGATTATTAATCCGAATGCTATAACTAATACGTAGAGAAGACGAACACACTGACCCGAGAGGTAACTCTTGATTATTAGCTTGATGATTAATTAAAGTGACAACAACTTTTGTACAATTATTCCTGGGCCCAAAACTTTTCTTTTGGCGAATATGATCTTTCTTTCTTGCCTGCCTTCCTTCGGATTGAACCAGTTGTCTAGAGTAACTCCTTCAAATTTATTTAATAAATGATTGAATTAGCTAATGTGCGAACATGAAAGATCCATATGATCCCATAAAATTTTTTTACCAATTGCTAGTATAAATCAGGAAACGCTTATGACGAACGATCCAGAAATCTAACATCTCAAGATTTACGTCTTATTTGAAAAAAAAATCATAAAAAATACATCATAATTGAGAATTAAATCATAGGTATCTGAGATAACCATTAATCGCCCTACCGTTACACTATAATCTCGAGAACAAATTTATTTAATAAATGAACATAGTTAATGATTATGCCGAGTTTAAAATGAATCAAATAATTAAAATGATGATTAAAATTTAATTTAACTTCTTTTTTATCGAACTTTCAATTCTTGTTTCATTGTTTATAATTTTTATATTATTTTGAACTTGTTTGATTATTAAATTTGATAATTTAAATTTATTAGGTCATTTTAATTTTTTTATTTATTTAAATTGATAAAAATTTTATTAATAAATATTATCCATAAATAGTAATAAGTTGAATATATATATATATATATATTCAAATTTATTTATTTAATTTAATCTTATTCATTTAATTAATTATGAATGTAGTGGACAATATAAATAAATTATTATCATTTAATTTAATCTTATTATCGTGGCACTCGAACATGATCAGCTCCTCCGGCGCCACCACCGCCACTACCTTTCTCTACCTCTCGCACATATATAGCTGTCAACGACCTTATGATTCTAAGGGAAAATGTAGTTTTAGATTTTATTTTCTTCTTTAATTTGTTTTTTTTCTTTTTATCAACAAATGGATGACCCCTAACAAAAAGATTCTGAAGATCAATGTCGCCTGAAAAAAAGACGAGTCTATGCCATGTTTATACCAACAAACTAAGCTACGTGACCACCTAGAAAAATAATAATAATAATGATGATGATAAGGTGAAGCCATCAAACTTTATCAGTCAACATCTACTTATCAAATAAAAAACTTTATCCATGTCCATGATATCGAAATCAGATCTGTCAACTTCTGTTTAGTCCGATAGGCATGATATAGAATTTAGTTGCCCCTTGTCATCATTTATTAGGGATCCTAATCCAGGAATGACTAATCCATTCAATCATTCATTAAAAAAAAAAATTCATCCGTTGAAAATTTAAAATGACACCCTACTAATGCAGCGGGGGAAAAAAAGTATAACAATGTGGAAGATTTTGATATTCTTCCCAAGTTTGATGCTGTTTATGTTTCACATAAATAAATAAATAAACAAACAAAAGTTAAAGTCAACCTAAAATAGTGAAACATAATTGCTTTAGATGATTACCAAAGAAAATGCAATTGACAAGATAAATTATCTTACCCAATTTTGAGATACCCTCCTGATGCACTCAGTCTGTCACAGTCATCAGCTCTGACATAGCAAGTCACAAGGCTTTCCATGTGCAACAGCAGTATTTGCACATTGTCGGCATTCTAATCTGAACCAAATGGTTAACCGATACGGTCACAGAGTCAAGTGGTGGGAGGCCCAATACATGGAAACTTTGAGAAGCTCATAAGTTTACAAGATCTGCACTTCAATGGGTCATCAACTCAATCAACAGCTCAGTTCTTGTACCTACGGGCATTACAAAGAAATCTACACATCACCTAACTTCATCATTGTCCTCCTCATCTACATCATAAATCTTGTATTCGTCCTAACTATTTGGGTCGGCATGTATCACCAAACCCCATCCACCAAAACAGAATACTACAGAATATCTGGAACTAATAAAAAAATAGACGGGTGTGTTCCAACTTGCCAACCAATTACTCATTTCCATAGTGCCTTCCCAGTGAGAGTTTACTGAGCAGATCCACGGCTTGATGTGAAAACCGGAATGGATGAGCCACGGGTCGAAGGATATAATGGCATGGGAATGAAGTCACTAGGCTTCACTCCAAACTGGTTTCCATCACCTGGATGTTTCCTGATCTTTGTCTTGTTAATTCGAGAGCGTCGGAATACCTCTTGAATTTGACGGTCGTGATCCTTGAGCATCTGATCAACATTCCCGGATGGGCGTAGCAGTGGCCCAGAATAGTGTATCTTGTTTCCTTTTGGCCCATAACCCTGCTGCTGCAGATGAATTTTTTTCCCCACAATATCTTCCAGTTAGTGATAAAAG
Organism: Boesenbergia rotunda; assembly: GCA_024364735.1. Taxonomy (NCBI): domain Eukaryota; kingdom Viridiplantae; phylum Streptophyta; class Magnoliopsida; order Zingiberales; family Zingiberaceae; genus Boesenbergia; species Boesenbergia rotunda. Next base: position 104,585 of record JAGFNQ010005518.1, read on the forward strand.
TAAAGGAATTCAAGTAAAAAATTCATGCACCAACATATTGTCTACAACCTCTCTTGTATAAAGAACGAAGAACAGTTGTGCACGGCTAGTTATAGTCATAATATAGTGTTGAACAGGTAGTTCATAGCTACAATGGCATTTATATTTCACTACACATTTCATCTAAGAATCTCTTTTGCCGGCTATTAAGAATTTAAATGAATAAATTGATTTCTATTCTAACCACTAGAGCTATTGAAATAAATTGTTAGCTAATCATCTGATTTGCTGCAATAATATTGTCCCGCCAATTCATTCATTGAGTTTGAATAGTCAAGTATACTCACACATGAAGGGACCATGACTTGATGAAGATGTATAAATTGGATATATTGATTTATATACTCTGTATATATCTCAATCATTTTTATCAATTACATTTTTTTTAATTTCTAATATTAACAGCACTTATTCCAATATTATGCCTACGCACCAACTATGCAACTGATTGTCCGAATATTGTTGGTATGCACTTTTTGAATCTTTGCTCTTCACAATTTATCCTTGATTAAAGATGCATCCAACTATCAAGCATCCAACTAGAATGGAGAATATCCAACAAAAAGATGGTGTTTTACTTGATATGTATTGAGCAGAGTAGAACTGTGATAGTAAAAGTAATCAGCTTCAGGGATAAATCATTATAATAGAAATAATTACTAGCTGGACCATCAGTTATCTAAGACATATGATCTATTTGTCTATTAACAAAAGAAAGAACTTGAATCACGGCAGTTTAAAGGATCAATCATCAGATATTAACAGCTAGCCCATCAATAATGCTATAATTACAAACACAATGAACTCAGAATAAACTATTTTAATTTATAACCCTCCAATATTCTATCAACTCACTAAGCAATTATACTACGCAAACAAACTGCCTTGCCAAAAATGTATTTGAATAGAAATAGATGAAATACTGGATCTAGTGAAGCACATTAGATACTTACAGTTTGTTGATTTATCTTGTAGCTGCTCTCATCCTCTCTCTGATGATAAATCTGATCACGCTTTCTAGTATTTGAAGATTTATTTCCAGATTCAGATAACCTACCTGCTGGAGAACCTCCTAAATGAGTGACCAGATCATCACCACCATCATCTGATAAAACTTTCCTCCTTCCAGTTGCTGGTTCTGGCAACCCTGATAAGTCAGCAGCGGCAAAAATCTTAGGTAGATTTTCCTCATTTTTCCACGCTTTTGGCAATTGACTACGATGAACCAGAGGTCCTGAATGGAAGGACCTATTACACAGTTTTTTCTGAGGTTCTTCAGAAACTTCCAGCACTGGAGCTACTTGAGGAGGTTCGATTGGAAAACCAGAAGCAATATCTTCCTGACGTGGATCGAACTTCTCACTTCGACTTCTGGAATTAGCTTGGGCTTGTCTCTTCTGGTATAATCAAGTAATAAATGAGAATTAAAAAATAAATAAATACGAAACCTTTTTAAGAAGTCGGCTGCTAATAAGATAGAAATGCTAACATTGAGAATTTAATGCGTAAGAATAAATTGCGTACTATATTACATACTAATATACATGATACATATCAATCATATACACAATATATATGCTTGTCATAAGTACTTGCCAATCTATAAAATATCAAATTATTTAAAAGAATCTTTGCTATTATTATTATTTTGAACATTTTTTCTCTATTTTAAATTTTGTCTTGGCAATTTTGATCCTACTGATATGATATAGCCAATACCTAATTTTTGGAACATTCAATACCCAAACTAATGCAGATATTGCCAATCATAGCTAATGCCACAAGAAACATAAATTCATGATATGTTCCCGTGCAATGAGATTCTAGTGGTTGAAAGCATCACTAGTCACTAGTTGAATTCTAAAGCAGGCAGAGGAACCTGCATTAAACACATGCTACACAATATTCCTCCATTTATGATGCTTTACATCCAGCATATTAGAACTACTTACAGGAGCATATTCACGAAAATAGGCCTCACTAGAACATAATCTTGGAGAAACTGTTCACGTTGCTTTTAAAACACAAAATACATTTATGCCCAAGTTCATGCAGTTTCTTGAAGTGACAGGAAAAACTAATTCACGAATAGTCACTTGGTAACAAATACATTTCTGAAAGAAATTAACAATTGGTAGATACAATAGTCAAAACGAAAAAACAAGTAGGGAAAATATAACAGATATAAGATTAAGCAATGAAATTGAAAGGAGAAACCTGTATAATTTCTAAGAATGAGAAAAAATTAAAAGGCCCAAAGAACTACTGAGAAAAAATTGGGCAGTGTATGTTAGAATATAATAATCACTTCAGTAATCACATATTACCAAACAAAACATTCACATTCATTCGGCGTTTGGTTCATAAAATAGAATAGATAAGGAATAAAATAATTATTCCTAAATAATAAAATTGACAAAGAGCACATAAGGAACAAATATTCCTTAGCTTGTTTCACTACATGAAATAGACAGAATAATTAGTCCTATCTATTGTGTGTAGGAATGCTATAAGAAATACATAAGGCCACAATGCAAAAAAAAAAAAAAAATCCTACACAGATTTTTTCTAGCTCATCCAACTCGCATGTTATGCTCGAACAGCCCATCGTGCCCGATCAACTTGCACGATTCTGTCCGTCGAGCTCGATCAACTTGTCAGGTCAACCTAACCTACATAGGTTGTCCGGCTTGTCTCGCCTAACCAGACCGCACAGCCAAATCAATCGATGGAGCGACCTGCCAGTTTAGCATGGCAAGCATGACCAACCCGCCAAAACCGACCAGGACAATCAGCTGCCAATCTGTCCAACTAGACTGACTCAAGAAACCCAACCAACTTGTTCAAGTTGTTCGAACTGACCTGCTTGCATGGCCCATGTGGCCCAACAATCCTAATCAAACTGACCCACTCGAACATCTTGAAGAGTCCAACTAGGATGTCCAGTTCAACAGAACGGTTCATTACAGAAATGCCAGACCACCTACGACCAGCCTAGTAAGAGCGATTGGGCCATGTAATATATAAGAAATATTCAATAATCATTTCTTATCAATATGGAATAACTATTTATGGGAATATTCAAATAGGTATTCATGATCACTTTCACAACTAAATACAAAATAGTTACTGAGGTGAAACAGAATAGCTATGCCCATAAGCCAGCACATTGTTAGGGAAGAATACAATAAATTCAATAGAATTGTCACAGGCCGCAACACAACCAATCTCATAGGGGTTAAAAACAAACATATCTACAATTCTGAAATAGACAAAAGAAACATGAAAGAAAAATAATGATCTATAAGAAACAAGATTGAAAAATATGAAGGTATTTATATATTGTGAATACCTATTTCATGAAAGATCAGATCCCCACATGAAAGCATAAAAGTTATTGAGAAGTTGCTAGTGATTATCCATAAAGAAATGGGAAAACTTTAAACTAGAAGAAACGACAGAAAAGGGAAAGGAAAAAACCTTGGAATGGACACACTAAACCTAAATCCAAATCCAATTTCTTGCATCCAGGAAGCGGGAAAGAGAGACATCAGGTAGGATAATGCTTGATATGAAGAATAACTGTTTAATGATTAACATTTAGAGCGTTTAAGAGTGAACCTGCAGTGATGTTGTTAATTCAGCATTGGCATCAGGAGCAGGAATAGCTTTGGACTCCCGATGGACTCCCTTTTCAGCAACAAGCTTATGTACATTGTCCCCATTAGCACCTTGCCTGCAAAGAGAAGCCATGAGCTATCAAGACAAAGGAAGGCGAATATCATATATTATTCGAACTCTATAAATCTAATATATAGGAAACTGGCCAATGCCTCATTTTATTAAAATAAAAAATGAGGATGCTAGTGTCTGTCTCAGGGAGCAAATGGTAAGTGGAATGTTAATTGTTGACCAATGTAACACATTGTTTGGACACTCACCAATGTTAGATCAGTTACTTATGCAACCCTAATAATAAATTAAATCCAACTGTAACATTAAAATCGATATTAGTAATATACAGATAAAATATCTTCAGGACCTACTACTACTATCTTAGTCATATTGAAAAGGACAGGAAAGGGAATCAGGAAATCATTGTCTTACATAATCCATGTTGAACATGATTGGATAAGAATTAGGAAACACTATGTGGCAAAACACAATGCAATTATGACAATGAGGATGAGGATCAGAATTAATCAAAACTATAATTCACCACGTGCACATACTAAAAATAGGGTGGTGAAGAGAGAATGGACTCATGCAGCTTGTACAATATAATACAAGAGGAGACGTTATATATATATACTGTACAAGTACAATCCTTCAAAAAGTACATGTATACCTGAAGTATATTATGTTATACCGAATGGACCTAACTATCATCCCAAAGCCCAAGCATACCCTTCACTCCATATAATAGTATCAGCAGTGTTGTATATTGCAAATATCATATGAAAATCTTACACCGTAAGTAAGCTGCTAACTATATCAAGATATTAGGCGCAGATATACAATAGTATTGAAAGGTCTAATATAATCACAGTTCGTTTACAGTACTTTCCATCACCCAACTCTCCACCTATTGAAATTCTGGACGTGGACAGTCTCTTTCAGGCTCAAATTATAAAAACTTACTAAGATTAAATAGCGCAAAAAATCAAGGTGTAAATATCAAAAGAATACGGCAACATATAAGATCTATATCAGCAAGTGGGTACAGACCTTCGAGCTTCCTCCTCCTTTCTTTTTGAATCAAACTCCTTACTTGGAGGATATTTGGGCAAACTTGAAGGATCACAAGCAAGAGGCTTCCTTGTAAAAAACTGCAAAACAAGCAGCAACATCATCAATGCATTACTCCTAGCTACTTGGCCTAACTACATGGATCTTATCCCTCCATAACAAACTTTTATATTAGAAATTAACTACAAAAAGATATAATGAACTTATAGACATCATTCAAGAAAATAATACACCTAGCAACACAAAGAGTGTTTATGCACCAATTCTCTCAGATATCAGAATAACATTCAAGAAAATAATGCACCTAGCAAGTAAAAGGGAATTTATGCAATCACTCAGAATGGCAAATAAAAGTGTGACCCATTGGAAAGTGCATACAGATCTGTGCTCTCTAACTGCCGGTAGGTATGTTTGCTTACAGGAGATTTTCCATTTGTCCGGTTTCAAATTTTGTTTTCCAGCAAAATAATTTGAAAAATTAATAGAAAATATATTACTATCAAACATATTTGAAGACAAACAATTTTCTAAGAAAAATACAACAACAACCCAGCCTTATCCCACTAGGTGGGATCGGCAATTTTCTAAAAAAAATAAAATTGTTAAAAAAAAAAGAAAGGAAAAAAAATCTGTGAACAACAATACCAATTCCAAAAAAAAGAGAAAATATAAACACTTATCCACAAAATCTATATTTCAAGTTTGATAAGTGGTATTGTAACTATTAGGTTATTCCCAACAAGCATACCACAAATAAAAACTACCATAGAAAATGTAAATGAAGAAGTCTCCTACACGATTTACAAAGATTCATCCCTGATCTCTTTTGGATTAACCTTCACTATCTTCAGTATTCTCCGTGATATGTTACCATATTATCCAATTATTTTCTACCAGATGTCTTTTCCTTTTATGTTTTCTACCCATTATAGTTTTGCTATCATCCCTGTAAAATAGGGTTAATGTATCATTGTCAAGAAAATAATAGAATACTAATTCCCCAACATATTTTATCATGCTGATAGGCATTTTCCTTTGATCCTAGAGTTGTTCCTAGATCAAGTAGAGGCACCACAATGTGGATTGCGACCTAGCTTCCTTGTTGCCAACATTGATTTCACTTGATACTGATTTTCCCATTCGCTTCTCCATTCTCGCAACTCTAAATTGACTACAGTTCTTCCTCCAATGGTGCTCTTAGACCTTGGTTCCTCCCACCAGACCTTCCTCAGTCTTGTCATCTCCTCCTTAGTACATTCTGTTACGCATCATGGTCCCTCACCATGGTGAGCTGCTCATAATCTCATCCCTTGAAATGCCACAACTCTAGCTCACAAGATCTATGCCACATTTATTCCATATAGAAGTTCACAAATCAGACCAACCCCCTTCCCCAGAAATCAAAGTGATTCAATTACATATCTTAGTTGGGAAAATCCTACATTGCCACATTCAACAGAAACGATCACCTCTGGCTCTTGGTTGGTCTTCAAACTGGGACTTCATCACTTCAATGTGCCACAACTGGCCCTTCTGCCCGCAAACTATCCTCCCCCTAAAATCAAGTGGCAAAATTTTTCCATGCTAGCAATCCACAGATTTGTGATTCCTACTTCCAAGTTTTTGAGGTTGAACTCCTCCGAAATCCAAATATCCGCACCAAGGCAAATCACCATCAGTGCCATCCTCCATCGAAGTCTTCCACCTCTCTAGTCTTATGTCATCTCCTACGAACTGATAAATCCTACTCACCTATGATCCACCAAAAGCCTTCTCCTTTGAACAACTTCGTCCAGGAGAAGCCTACTTGAATGCGCCGAGCTCACTGCTGGGATAGCTATCCCAACCAAACCTCCAATCCCTATTTTGCACAAGAAGGTGCACAACCTGATCTAGTAGCAGATCACCATGCACAAGGAGCAAGTCATTCAAAATTGATCAAGTAGGATGATCTGATCTGCAAATCTGTTTCTTTGTGCTTTATTTGCAGATTTTGGATTCAACATCATCTAGCCATCACATCTGCCATGTCATCATTGCTCCTCTCGAACTAAAGCAATGCACATTATCAACCGCATCATTAGACAATTCTTGTTAGCCATCACATCATCCGACAGAAGATACAGCTTATCAATAAGTTTAAGTGCATCAATTAATTTGGCATTAGGTAATAATTAAGAATTCCAGTATTGGATGTGTTGTAGATGTTCCATCAGCTTAAAGCTTAGGTAGACCATTCTCTAGGCTAGGCGTATCATCCAATCAACTTCTGTCAATAATTATACACCCTCCTCCCTTATATAGAAGGAAGGAGACGTACAAAAGTGTGCAAACTATAGAGGTATTAAACTAATGAGTCACACCATGAAACTTTAGGAAAGAGTAATAGAAACTAGATTAAGGAAGGAGACCACGATGACTGAAAATCAATTTGAGTTCATGCCTGGACAGACAATTAATAGAAAAATATTAAGAGCAAAAGCAAGATCTACACATGATAGTTATTGACTTCGAAAAAATTTATGATAGAGTCCCAAACAAATTATACGGAGAATTCTAGAAAAGAGATGTGTTAGTGTAGCATATATTGAACTAATTAAGGATATGTATGAGGATGAGTGAACACTTCAGGCGGATTAACAGAAATATTTCCAATAAGGATAGGATTACATCAAGGATTAGCTCTACGTCCCAATCTTTTTATACTAATCATGGAGAACTCACTGCACACATTCAGGGTACAGTACCATGGTGTATGTTATTTGCAGATCATATTGTTTTGATAGACGAGACATGTGAAGGAGTAAATGCTAAACTAGAATCTTGGCGAGAAACACTAGAAGTGAAAAGTTTTAAGCTTAGTAGAGTAAAGACAGAATATATGGAATTCAAGTTTAGCAATATTAGACAATGAGACAATTGTTAAGATAAGAGATGACGAGTTATCTGGAACTGAGAGTTTCAAGTATTTAAAATCATTTTTGCAAGATGATAGAGGGATTGAGAGAGATGTCTTACATAGAATACAAACGGGATGGTTGAAATAGAACTTAGCGTCGGGTGTTTTATATGATCATAAGGTACCTCTAAAACTTAAAGGAAAGTTCTACCAAACGGCAATTAAACCTGCTATGTTATATGGTGTTGAATGATGGGGTATAACTAGAGCATGAGCAAAATATGAAAGTTACAGGGATGAGGATGTTAAGTTGGATGTGTGGACATACAAGGGTGGACATAATAAGAAATGAGAACATTAAAGAGAAAGTCAGAATTACATGATGAAAACTTCAAGGGACGTGTTTAAGATGGTATGGACACCCAGTTAGGCGATGTGAAACTGTGACGAATACACACATCAAACAAGGGAGAGGAAGGTGAAAAAAGACTTAGTTAGTAACAATAAAACAAGATAAAATTTATTTAAATATAGATGATGATATAATAGGGGACAGAGTCCAATGCCGTAGAAGAATCCATATAGCTGACCTCACCTAGTGGGATAATGTTTGGTTGTTGTTGTAATGTCTGATCATCATCATCTTATTTGGGTACAAACTGAAGATACTTGCATCAACACCTTTTGTTTGAGTTTTTTAAAGGAGATTATCCTTTGACCTCCTTCCCGATTCGCACGAATTCACCTCTTATTTCTTAATATTTTACCTTTGCTACCTCATATATTGGTCATTATATGTTACTATCCTAGGTTCCTAGCACATTATTTTCTATCAAATACTTATTCACCTTTTGCATTTTCTACCATTATCATTACATTATCACCCCTACAAATAGGCTTGACGTACCATTTTCCAAGATATCAAATACAATACTATTATCCCCATATATTCTATCAATAATAATCAATATAGTCTTATCCTATGAAAAGCAAGTATTTCCAATCGCCCTTCAAAATCGTCTACATTTGTGATGTGCATAGTTTCAAGTGTCAATTGTATCAGTCAGTGAGCCAGCAATGCATTGTTCCAATGTCAACCAATATTGGCACTATGTCAGCATGGATAAATGTCGAGATAGGTTCTATCTTGATTAGTACCATTAAAAACCAAACAATACATTATGATTCCCTTTCCATGCTTAATTCTTCAATTCCGTTAGTTGATCCCAGGAATATGAAACACTATAAAAGGGAGGAAGAGAGAAGTAACAAACACCGCACCAACAATAGCAAAGAGGAGTGATGTTGGAATCAAAGAAGCCAAGATGCATACATATCATGTAGTAGCATATGCTCCAATTTCAGTTATGTTTGTCCGTGTCCAGCTGGAGTATTTAACCAAGATACATTTACACAAGCAGAGAACCCACTTCCGATATTAGATGTCTTAGAAGCATTAAACATCGAAAAATCTAGAGTTTTTTTTTTCTTTTTTTTTTATTTCGAAAAATCTAGAGTTGATCTCAATATGATCTTACAAGAACCAATACTCCCATTTGCACAACACTTATCCTAATACTAATAATCTATACTGATTCTGTTGTATTTTTATACTTAAGTATACTGATTATGTTAGTTTTTTTATAACTTATTGCTTTAAAATTTTAATTCAATTAACCTTAGGCTTATATTTAGAGGTAAAGAAGCTAAGTAAAAGGGGATAATAAGATTAAAACTACTAAAACTCATGAGTCAATCTCTACACACTTTGAAGCATGTTAAAGAACTCTAATTATCAGAATAGCATAGTACCAAAAATGCACCTTCTCAAAAGGGCAAAAATGATACTTTAAACCTTAGCCATATGGGTTCAGGATGGGCAAGAGTGTAGTCAAATAATATACAACTATATGATTGACATGTCCCTCAATTAGACCGACTATAAACATTTGACAAACTCCAAACCCATGGCTACATGAATTGCAAGGGCAACTTTTCGAACTGTGCATGGTCCAACAAAGCAAGGCACCCAATTCCCATGAGGCCATGACAATTCAAGGTATGTTACATCCATGTAAGATGCGATCTAAAATCCAGAAGAGGATGATTTATGAAATAAATTACATTAACCAAATAGTTGCAATGTGTAAACAATTTTTTAAAAAAAAATCAAAATCAAAATACTAACTTGTTCTAAATAACATCATGCTTTATGACAAATCCCTTTGAGTGACAAAGTACCTCATTCTCTAGGGCAGAAGCTGCAGTTCCACGGTCTGTGGGATCCACTGAAAGAAGAACTTCAAGTAATGTAAGAGCTGACGGAGGAAAGTCCTTAAATGCTTCAGCAACACATCGTCTATAAGGTTGTTGTGGTTTAAAAATGGTAGCATGGGGCAATCTAGATTTCCTCCAATACTCTTCAGAAGGTGAACCACAAAGTTTAAATATTTTGTGCAACTGTTCTACCTACACAAGAAGATTTAGAAATGATCAATTAAAACCCACAGCAACTTTAAAATCAATATGTCAACTAAAACTCTTCAGGAAATGCAATTATCACTTATCAGCAGGATTTCATGGATAAAGAAGCTTTCAATCAAATAGAAAAAAGGATCCAATTATCAGGCAGAAATAGACACTTATACAGCAGCTGATGTTAGGTCCCACTTCAATATATAGTTTGGTTTAACTATGTGCTCTCTTTAGCAAAGGTACTTGATATAGGGAATTGAAGTTGACACTATGATATCTTCCATTCAGTTAGGACTCTCAAATGCTAAGAAAATACTAAAGGGCCATGTTAAACTCTTGGTTTTTCAATCAACAGGTCAATATTTAATTTAAGATGATCTTAACACAACTCAAGGCACTAAAAGCTAAATTCCAGAAAATGTTTTGCAGAAAATAATTTTTCAAGAAAAATATAAAATATATCTTGGAAACAATATATATATATATATATATATATATATAAGGAAAAGGATGTCTATCCTCATCAACTATCATATAAAAAGCTAGACCATCAGGTGTTGAGGCCTTTAACTAGAGCTTTTCTTCCACAACTGTGATAAATCTAGTAAGATTTTCATGAACAATATAACCAATGAGGTCGTGTAATAGATGCACTTTGGTTTTAGTGTCATGGCTTGTACTATCTTGATAGTCTATAGAGACAGGGATCGATCCCCAGGAGGTGATGGCCTAAATTTTTGGCCCCACCATGCGCTTGTTGTCTGTGTACCTGCATGAACCTCCCTCTATATCCGTGGGCAGCTCTAGGGGGGGCGTTAAGGTAACGGATCTACCTTTTTTTGATAGTCTATAGAGATCTGCACCGGTTCCAATCCACTCCTCCTTTGAACACTTCAATTTTTTCATTCTTCCTTTTGCTAAATGAAATTGCACATATTTGACTCTATTCATTAAGAATTGCTTGCAAATCAGATTAAAGTTTTGCAAAGTTAGCAAACAGTGCGAATTCTGGAATGTTTGGATTTCCGCTTAACTTACTGTAACTTGTTTGTGGGAGAAAGGAAGCATCATTTTGATTTGGCAAAAGTTTTCTTGTTCTCTTTCATTTTTCTGGGATTAGCTTGGATCTATGAGAAACCTGTATCATGGCTTTCCAAGATAGAATTGGCCATGGTAACTAGTGGTGATTTCCCTAAAAAACTATCAGATTTGTAGTTATTAAAAAGTATCCAAGCAAACATGCAGTCCAGCTTGCTAACCAACAGCCACGATTACTTGACCAGGTCTTAGCCAACCAGACTAAGTTATAGCAAATCAAGAAGACACATGTGACATCCTTAACTATTCTCACTTCTCAGGTATATAGACAATATATTCAGTAGAGAACCATGTTACAGGTATGTAATCAAAGTAACACGCTTTAAGATGGCTCAATGAGTTCGAAATGTTCTGAGTTTACTATCAAGTTTATGAGTTTTTGTGAAGTTTAACTTCACATGGAAGTAGGAAGAACTTATGTATGATATAAAGCCGAACCAGCAACGGCAGCAAGCTGTCAGTCCCACCAATTAAAAGTCAGATACATGAATCTTATACCTCTAAGAAGCCTTATTTTAGGCAATCTTAATAGCTATATTGACTAATTATATCTTGGATCTCTCTCTATTTCTTACACCTACTCTAATGGATTCAACTCGCCCAACTATAATGTAGTCAACATCTTTGCACATGTCCATGGCAACTCAACTTATTTTTTCTAATTTTATCATTTATTGGAGCTACACCAGATTGATCCAAAATATTCCTATTTTTTTGTATTATCCTTTCCAGTAGGCCTACATATTCATCTTAGCATTACATAATCTCATCTCCACTACATTTATTGTTTATGTGTATTGTTTTTGAGGAGCACAACACTCTAATCCGTAATGACGAGTTGTGCCACAACCTTATAAATTTTTTCCTTTTAGCCTTAAAGAGGACATGTCGATCACATAATAGTCATAAGTTACTTTCCATGTCAACCACCCTTGCAACTATAGTATGTCATAAAAACAATTTTTCCTATTGAATGCAGTTTTTACGCCCCTCTTGAGATTAAATGATAAAAATATTAACAATGAAATAGAAAAAGAGAGAAGAGAAGAGAAGAGGGAGGGCATACCAAGAGAAAGAAGAAAAGAAGCTTAAAAATGGTTTTGAAAAAAAATTCAATGCAAGCCACAAGCCATAGACAATAAGGGAGGTAGAACTCACATGGGGTGGGAGGTTCGAGTGAACAAGGGGTGTTAACATTAAGTAGGATTACTTTCTAATACCAAATGACCCCAACAATCTATTAAAAAAAATCTAATTTTTTCCTTAAACATGTTAGGATCACCTAGGCGGGAGAACATAGGCCGTTCGCCTAATAGAAATTGCTTAGCAACTACACGAAGGAGTTCATCGCCAAAACCGTGTAGGCAATCCAAGTAGCAGCCTTTTAAAACGATGTTTGTATGTCAAGGTATATTTACCACAATTCACAAAAGAGCAAGAAGGAATATTTTTCTTTTCCAAACAGCTCATAATAATGGTGTTTGACGATAATGCGGTTGCAGGGTATAATGGAAGACAGAATAATTATCCAAAATAAAAAAATCCAGTTTCATTAGGCTGGGATGACAACATAATTAGTCAGCTATTATGGCAGCATGAGACACAAAGTTACTTGCCTCCGTCCGTCCTGGCATTATAGGTTTGCCTGCATATAATTCTGCAAGAATGCATCCAGCACTCCATAAGTCAACAGCAACCCCATAATTAGTCGCTCCTAGCAAAAGTTCTGGCGGTCTATACCAAAGGGTAACTACACGACTAGTTAATGGAAGTCGTTGCTCAGGATCAAAGAAACTTGCCAAGCCAAAATCTGCAATCTTTAAAATGCCGCTGTCATCTATTAAGAGATTGGAACCCTTGATATCCCGATGCAGAATTTCACGATTGTGACAATGATCAAGACCATGTAAAAGTTGCTGCATGTAGCATTTAACCTGTAGAAATAAACAAAAGAAATTGAGAATGACTAGAAAGTTTCAAACAGCCACATGATAGGACCTTAAAATGAGATATTCTCTTGTAAGTACTTTTAATATCCACTTATTGATGTACTAAAAAGATTGACTGATCGTCCAGTAACCAAACATTAACACTTCATTGCATGCATCCAAATCAAGTATCTAATAGATAATAAATTAACTCTGAGTCACCTGGGGTTCACTGAACTTCAAACCAGGGGAAGAAGCCAGGCCAGCAAGGTCATGTTCCATATACTCAAGAACAAGGTATAAACTGCAAGACATGCGTGATGTTACCAAACCTTCCAGCTTCACTATATTTGGATGATCAAGTCTGCGCAAAATGAGAATCTCCCTGGCCATAAACTTTACACTTTCAGGCTCCAGATTGTCAAAGCGCACTTTCTTTAAAGCAACAATCTTTTTATTGTCAAGATCCCGTGCTCTGTATACACTACTGTATGTTCCTTGGCCAATCTACAATAGTGAAATGCATCATTGATACAAATATAAAACATATGAGAACAAAATAATCAGTTAATAAGATAGGATAAAATGACACTGCAACAATAATAAGACGTCATAATTATCCAATAGTAAAGTAGTCAAACAACCAAACAGAAATAAAAATACATAATAATAAAGGTCAATTATAATTTATTCCTGTGTAATTAGGACTGTGTTTTTTTCAATCATGGTTTCTTTTATCACATAGCTCACATGTGGTTGATAGACAGACAATATTACATCCACCAATATCCATTTTTGTGGAAAATATCAAAGAAGTTCTAACAAAGTTGTCTCGAGGTCATAAACATGAAAAGTACGTATACAAATCTGAAAATTAACTTAACCAAATAATATGATATCATTAACTTATACAAACAATCTCGCTCAGAGAATCAATCTAGGGTCTGGAAGTTTGTTATGAGCAATGTTAACGTGTGCATGGCTGCTTAATCGACATAAATTGCATGTAGAATGTCAGAATGGTGGAAATGGAATGCTGTCCTCAAGAAAATTCCATGGAGGTGTTTCGTCATATGTTGTTAATATTTTCACTTTTACATACTAATTTATAATTTATAAGATCTCTCATTTACAATATTTGTGTCAACCCACATTTTGCTTCAGCCCAAATCAGGCGAAATTACTGCCTTGCACAATTTTGACTGAAAATTCTGGTCAACATCCACATGAAAAAAAAAATTGGAATAAAAGGATTTTCCTTGTATTTTTAAAAATCTTATTCAAGAAATTAGAACTTTCATCCCTTTTCTTTCCTTCCAAGGAATAACAAACAGCGGGATTCTTTACCTATCCATTAATGTCAACTATTTCCCTTACCTGCCTATTTTCTACAGCTATTTTCCTTCCCTGTAGGGAAAAAAAAACTAACATAATAAATGCCTAGATAGTGACACTTCCATTTGCGTTATAACATCATATTGTATCCAAGGGAATCAACCAAAGAAACAGTTAATTATTACAATACAAGGAAATCCAGTCTATGAAAGGCACACATGTTTTGTGTGAAATATCTGAAAGAAAGGAAAATGAAGTGTGAAGGGTATAGGAAAAATGTAGACAACTTGATAAATTCTTAAGAGAAAGGAAATATGTTTTGTGTGAAAGATCTGAAAGAAATGAAAACAAAAAAAGTGTAGGAAAATATAGGCAACTTGATCAATTCTGAAGAGGGAAACTTGGAAGTTACCAAGAGTGGCAATATGAGGAATCTAGAATTGGAAATATAAAGTTCATCATCATCAGTATACCTAATATCCAGTGAGAGAGGATGTTGAGGCCTATAACTGAGGGAACTAAGATGCCCATTAGTAGATCAACAGTACATAAGAGCAAGAGAAAAAGTAGAAGCCAACACTTGCCAGTTTGAGGAACATAAACAGGAAGCAAAAGATTGTCACTTTAACAACATAATAACCCCAAAGATTAATATTACACCAAATAAAACAAGCCGTTTCAGCCCAATGGTTTATCAGTCAAGAGCATTAATCATACACATTGATTTCTTTAACTGGCATCGATCATAAACAGAATGAATGGTGTGATAACATGAAGCACTCCTATCTTTTGTTTCTCTTGTTAAGATTTCAATCTTCTTAAAGTTGAAGCACATCTTGATATACTCTCACTGAAAAAAGATGTGTTGTATGGTAAAAAATGGCTTCCAGCATCCAGCATGTATTTTTAGAAGTTAAGAATAATAAATGTCATCTTGAATTTTTCAGAAAAATAAATCAAAAAAACCAATATCATTTAAGAAAGATATCTGGAAACCAGATCCTCATACTGATTCATCTTACAGCTAATAAGGGCACGCAGATTTGATAATCAACAACTGATTCTGTCGAATAACCATACAACGGCACATAAACTAAAACTATGTTCACCCTATTCCAAGCAATGACAAAAAACATCAAAGAATTTTCCCTCATTTGACGTGCACACATGGCCCTAGGTAGGAAAAGGGCATTCCCTGTCTTTAAACTGTAATTGTCGTTGTTGGAAATGCAATGAACTTGAAAAGGAAAGTAAAAAATATTTATCATTCACCTTTTCTGTTCACTGAAGTAGGTGGATAAGTATCCAAAGTTAGTGGGAAAACTAAGCCAAGCCAACTAGACTAGTCCAATTTTATAATCAAAATGAATTTACTGAATTTTGCCATGTCCATTTCCTCTTTCCTACATACAGTAACTCTTAAGTTTTAAGACAGCATTATGATCTCTAATCTGAAATGCATAGGTAAAGGAAATTCCAAAATTAACTACAGCAACTCTACATTACACTTCAGGGGCAATATATGTCTAGCAGTACCAAATATACATTTAGCAAATTTGTGTTTAAGCATACATAGTATAAAGATTTCAAAGTCCCACACCATCAATTTCCTTAAGTTCCACTTGTATTAATGTTACTCTATAAGATTTCTCAACCTCATAAGGTTAGATTGCAGCCATAAAATACTAATATTGTCAAATAAGTCTTTTTATTACACATATGACAAACTATGGTGGATTGTGGTCTTAAGTATATTAATTACTTGGTGAGAAAATAGCATAACTCCAAACCCAACCCAATTTAGAGTCTTAGTCAACACAAATAGTCAATAAATTTAGCATATTATTTATAACATAAGCCTCAAAAAATCAGATACTTAAATTCAATTGAATTGTTGTGAAATTAAAACAACAGTCAAATGGATCTGCTTGAAAGGATCAAAGATGAGTTGTATAAAAGGAATTGAAGACAAAGAAAACTAGATTGTCAGGATGAAGGGTCAAAACGTTCTAACTTCTAGATCCTCATAGAGTTCCAGAAGCATCTCCAGGTCTCATGGAAGTGTTATAATGGCCTTCAAACATATAAAGTAGTAGAGATGTTGATGGACAAGTTGCTGCCAAGTATAACCAATTCCCATTTATTTGAGAAAGTATTTATAGGCTTTGAAACAGAATGAGTTAGCTACATCATTACTGTTGTCAGAGATACATGGCAATTCTTCATCCCTCGTATTATACTATCATTATCAATTTATTATGTGCCTCTATTCCACATGCCACACTCTAATTAATGACTCAACTTTGATGTCTAATAGAGTTGATTCCCAATCCACATGGTATCTTGCTTTTGGCAAATAATAGCAAGTATTTTATACATGTGCTAGGCATATATGATTATCAAATTTATGGAGGCACATGAATTATAGAACAATTTGCATGGTTCACATACTTGTTAGAATTATTTTCAGGGTCAAGAACAAGAAAAACCTTCTAGAATTAAGATCATAACCATAGACATGTAATAGAAAGAACCAAACTCATAAATAAAATAAAACATATAACTCCTCCAAGTGGAATTAATTGAGTTAAATGCACTAAAATGGAGTGACTACTGTACCCATGATAGCATGGGGAATGAAGTGATCTGTGATTTAATGCTAGGTGCTTGGAAGTCTAAGATCACAAAACGAAATAAAGGTTGAATTCCTACATTGTGATGAATCTTCAAGGAGTGATATCACCATGATTCTGTCCCAATTTTGACTCTAGATTCCAACTTTCATGTTTCAATAACATAAGCCATCATCTTCTTTGCAGGTAGACGGGCTCAATCCCAGAAGGTGAATAGAAAGCAACAAGGCATTTTGCATGACTTTTCAGTTAACTGGCGGCTTGATATCTATGATTATGTATAAGAGAGATGAGACTTCCCCAAAGATGTAAGATTAGAATACAAATGCTGTTTGTTTGAGGAATGATTGTTCGAGGAATGAAACAGGTAAAAGTAAACTACTCGTGACAAGTTACAAGCAAAACTAGATGGTCTTCTGCATGTATGCAATGAAAAATATAACGAATATGCCAGCTTGATAAATATCTATTTTATATGTATTCCTTTCCCTCCATCGATCATGATGTTTTTTCCTCTTTAATTTTGACAAGTCATACAATAACAGGAATATCCAATACAATAGAAGTGGGTGACAAAAATGACATCTGAAAACATCCCCATAACTCCATTTGAAAGCAACGCAGGGCAAAGTATAGGATATAGTATATTTCTTGTTAAAATAAATCATATAAATTTGTAATATATGATTGAACTTAAATTCATTTAGTTATCGAACTATTGACACATCAAATTAATCCTCCTACAATTTTTAAGGTGCTCCACTTTGACTTGGACAACTAAGCAATCAACTAATTATTCAAGCACGACCTCAGCAGATTCCAAATCCGTAAAGAACATACTACAACATTCAACTAAACGAACTCCAAAAATTTGATGAATGACTATTATATTAGAACGGCAAACATGACCAGTTATAACTCATACCGCCCTAAAATAGCGACAGAAAGAGATACCAAGCTCAAATTATAGAACTTACTTTATCAAGCTTTTCAAAGGAATCTGCCTTTCGTGGCACCCAACCCATAATGGCCTCTCCAGCCACCGTAGCCAACCAAGCCGGCCACCCAGCCGCCACCTGCTCTCCTTCGACAGCCTTGGGAACACTCCCGAACACCTGCATCGGATGTTTCCGTTGCGCCTGTCTCTCTGCGACTCTCCTCCTCTCGGCATCCGGCCAATTAGCCCGGACCGGCCTATTCGCTACCTTCTTCCCCGCCGCCGCCACCTCCACTCCCGCCTCCGTTCTGACATAGATCGCCTCCTCTCGCCTCAAGGACGAGGCGGCTAAAGCAGTCGCCGCCGTCCTCTTAGCCGGCGCATCAACCTGCAAGGCCCCCGCCGCCGTCAGAGGTGGGAGGGGCGACCTCTCCCGTGGGCTCCTCCTTCGGCTGTCCTCGACGGCCAAGGGCTTGCCACAGGCGCAACCCATAGCTCACCGAGGGGAAGATCTCGGACTCCCAGGTCACCGCGGCTCGATCGAGTACACTGAGACCTCCCCCTCGCAGGCGCGCATCGGAGGCGAGGTGGAAGGCGACGCAGACGCCGCTTTGGAAGGGAAGACGACGGATCGGGGAGAGGGAGAACGCCTTCTAGAGTTTCCTTGGGTTCTCTGGAGACGGGGATCGAGCCGATGAGGCTGCTGCTCCCTCGGCACCAGGGTAGGGCACGGACGAGCGGGTAGAACAGTGAACGTGTGAGAGTTACGCTCACTGGGAACACAACAGATCAGAACAGAACAGAAAACAAAAAACCGATCCTTTTTAAACTCTTAATTGTTGGTGCTTATTATCAAGTAATGATTGGTTCCCAAGAAAACGGCATTCGCTGCATTTGTTCTCGTATCATTAGCTGTACTCATCACTAGATCATAATAACTGAGAATAAAGAGGTGGAAAAATGATTAATAAGGTTTTTTTAATTTCGGGCCATCGGCTCTGTCTCACGGAAGTTTTTCATCGACCGTCAAAATAAATCGGAAAGTGCTTGTGGTAGGCGGTCTAGAAGTCCAGAGTTTCAGGATTCGCACCTCATTTGAAGGAAAAATTCTTACAAATACGTCGTAGTTGGGGATCGAACCGTAAATGCCTAAAATAGCGATTAGTCGCCCTACCGCTATATCATAGCCCCAGAAAATTAAAAAGGCAAGAAGGATGAGTGATTTATCTTCGTCGATCCGTACTAATAATAATTGATAATCAAGAGTGAAAAAAGATAATTAGCTTATTTTTAATATTTTTGTCAATTTATTTTTAAATTAATATGGAAGAGATAAATTATGACTACTAATTCGAATAATAACTAATACATAGAAAAAAAATACGAATTATATTATTAGAGTATATGTATATAGACATTTGATATATCATAGATTTTATATCGTACATCTTGTATACATTTAAAAAGTAATTTAAATTTTTTATATTTAATATTATAATTTAAGTTTTAAATTTTAAAAATAAAATCCTAAATAACGTAATTACAAGTTTTAAAAAATAATAATAAAAAAATTACTTTTAGATCCACAAAGGGCATTCGCAATGTAACCTTTACGTATGCATATGATATTTGGTATATGGCGAATTATATCTAAATTTTTTTTCGATTTAAAAATATTTTTTTTTTTTTTTTTTTTTTTTTTTTTTTTTTTTTTTTTATGTTTAATATTATAATTTAACTTTTAACGATTTAAAAAATCTTTTTTCCTGTATTATTCTTTTAAACTTAATAATCCTATTATAACATCCTGTAGTATATTACTACTTTGCATAAGCATTTCCCTAGAGTTATGGAATATTTCTCACTACGTGTTACTTAATAGATTGCTTGCCTCTTTGTTCTTATGAGTCTCATTCAACACGTTCTTCCCTCTTGTCTTATCTTCCACCACGTGTTAGATTGTACCCATCTAATGTACTTACGAAGAGGCAAGTCTCAATCTATCAATTATATCTTTTTTATTACTCTCATATACAAATAGGGTTATGCTACTACATTCTTTAGTAACTCCATGCCTTAAATTTTGCAAATGTGGCCATTTTTACTATATTTACCTTCGCAATGTCAAAAATAAATCCGATCCAATGATTCAAGTCGAGTCAATTTGAAAAATTCAGATTCGAATTGGATATTTTCGAGTTCAGATCGGACTCAAATTGAAACTTTTCGGGTCAGATTTGGATTGACCCAGATGGACCCAAATTTACGATTTAGTATTATTTTTATTAAATTAAATTTTATTTTTAAAATTAAGATGTTTTTATGTAAATGTCAATGTGATAATGATGAAGTATTAAGATAAAATTAAAAAATTATAGGAAAAATAGTAAAAAAAATTATTTTGAAACAGATTTTTCGAGTTATTCGGGTCGGGTTTAGGTTGATAGGTAGGGTTGTAAATGAATCAAGCCGCTCATGAACTGTTCGGAGCTCGATTCGATAGAAACTCGTTCGAGCTCGTTTAATAAAGCTCGTTAATATTAACGAACCAAACTCAAACTCAGCAGTATTCGGCTCGTTAGCTCGTGAACAAGCTCGTTAATAAGCTCGTGAGCTAGTTCGTAAAATATAAAATTAATATTTAATATTAAATATATAATTTTGACACTTTTACATTTAATAAATATAAAATATTCAATAAAGCTCATTTGTATGAATAAAATCATATATTTTAGTAAATATTTTATATTTTTTAGAATATATAATTTATTTTTTTAATAAATTGATGAATAATTTAATTAATAATTTATATTTGGTAAGTTCGTTTAGGGCTCGATTAGGCTCGAATATGCTCGCAAGCCATCACTATATTCGATAAATTAAGCTCGAGCTCGGCTCGATAATAAACGAACCAAACTCAAACTCTCAGGTATTCGGCTCGGCTCGGTTCGATTATAGCCCTATTGATAGGGTTCGAGTTCAGGTTTAAGAGTTTTGGGTTGAATTTAGATTTGAGTTGGGTTCGGATTGAAATTTTTTAAAAAAAAACTTCCAACCCAATCTGAATTCGATCTGATCCACCTAAATTGACACCCTTATACATAACCTCCATATCTAGTAGAGACACTCCTTATCCCCACTTTGCAATCAATTTCACCGTGTTCCCTTTCTACCATGCCGATGCATGCTACTATTTTATAATAAAAGATGATCCTATTAATTTTAGATGTCTCTCCTAATCGGTCTTTAAATTATACAAAGGATCAATTTATAATCCTTCACTAGGTAACTAATGCAGATGCCACTAAAAAATGTTAGACCAGATAATAGATGAATTTAAGATGATCGACTCGGTCCCATAAAAATTTCTCACCAATCATCAGGGTAAATTGAGAAGCACTCGCGATGGACGATCTAGAAGTCTAACGTTTCAGTGTTCGTGCCCTATTTAAAGGAAAATTTTTTACAAATACACCTTAGTTACGGATCGAACTCCGAATATCTAAAATAATGATTAGTCATCTTACCATTACACCATAGCCTCAGTAGCAATATTGATACCACTACGATCCTACAGTAGAAGGCAAACATCTATGCATTAACACCCAAAGACAAAATTGAAAGTGAAAGCTCCTTGTCACTACTGTACTTTCCATGCACACCATGAAAGGAAAAAAAACAAAGCAGCCACAATCTTAGATGCTACTTCTATAACTGGACCTTCATGTTCCTCTCTGAAATAGTACGCACAAATGCACTACCTCACCGTCTCTTTCTTCGTTACTCTATTTATTATTTCTTCTATAGCTTCACTTTCTATTTGTGAGACTATCTCAAAACCACCTCTATGCCCGTTTAGAATATATATTAATTGAACTGGAATCTACGCTTTTAACAATACTTGGAGGTTTAATAAATGATCAAAACTCGATATTACTCGATCGGTATGGATATGCTCGATGTTAATGTTTCAGATTGTAATGATGATCAAATTTTATGATTAATGTTAATGATTCAGTTGTGGATATATTTATTTTTTATATGTAAATCTCATTACTCATTAGTTGTACCATACAAGATATTATTATTCTAATTTGATTATTATTTGAAATGAGTATATATTATAATATTATTTTGTAGATATAATCATGTTGGATATTTCAATAGTATAACGGTGGTATGTTAAGAATTGATAAGTATTATGTTATTAGTAAATCAAATTCATCTAATCTTATAGTTATTATTTCAAAAAATGAAAATTTTTTATACAGTTTTATTCCCCATGATCATAATATACTTGCTTACATAACCAATTTTTTTTTAAAAGCATCAATGCTCTTTTGGTTCTACCTGGAGACATATAAACTAAGATCTTAAAGATCTTAATTATCAGAAATTTTATTAATTAATTAAATATTATTCATACGATATAATATAATATTATTTTATACTAATTTTCTCGATATTGTTGTTGAAAAAATATATTTTGGAGGAAACACACAAGGCAGAATTTAAGGTAGCATAGAATAATTATTGTCAAAAATTATATAAGGACTATTATATAAGTAGAGAAGGAAGGGAACAATGTTATCCCATGTGTTGGTGCAATCGTCCTTAGGTCGTTGATCAATTTGATTAAGCTCGAGTGGGTTCGAGTTTCGATGTTTGACAAAATATGTATAATAAGTCAAGCGGGTCAAGATTAACTAGAAACTTGACTGGTGAAGTCCTAACTCGAGAGAAGAAGTCCTAGTAGGACTAGGCAAACCTAGTTAGGAACTAGGTGAAGTCCAAGTGAATCTGAAAGGATTGTACATTGGTAGGGTGAGAGTCTACCGAGAAATTAGATCTCATGGCAGCCCTTGAGGTGGGCAAGCAGGGCGTCTGCCCAGGCCCCACTTCGAGTATATATATATATATATTACAGGATAGGTTTAATATTTCTTTAAAATTAATATATTTTTAAAAATATATTTTTTTAAATTTATTTTTCCTCCCCACCTCCTCTCTCTGGTCGACCTCCAAAACAAAACAATAAAATTAAGGCAAAAGCTCTCTTTATCACTGCGACGCCCCCCTCTCCAATCCCTCTCTCTCTCATTTTTTTGCCGCTACAATGAAATTGTGTGAATCTTGAATCTACTCTTAGAAAAGGATGAGTCTAATATTGATGCACATGATCTACTTTTAGAATTACGAATATTATAAGAGATGCTACCTTTGGAAGCATATGACATAAATAAATCTTGGACGACTATTAAAATTTTAGTATTTGCATTAAAAATGAATGTTTTCCCTATGATAACGGTTGCTTATCAAATTTTATTGACAGTGATCGTAGCATCAGTTGAAAGAAATTTCTCAAAGTTAAAATTATTGAAATCTTATTTGAGAACTATAATGAGTCAAGAGAGATTGAATGACTTAGCGATCCTCTACATAGAAAAAGTCATATTGGAAGATATCTTTTATGACGATATAATTGATGACTTTGTTTTTAAAAAAAATAAGAAAACTATATTTTAAATAATATTGATTGTTGAATAAGTTATTTTAAGAAATTATATAAAATATTTTCTAATGTGTAGTTTCTTCAATTATATATTTTGGTTTACTTTGATTATGATATTTAATTGTTTATTTAATATATATTTGACTTTTCAAGTTAATGTAAGAGAGAAAGTCCAAATGACTGAAGTTATAGTTTCACCTCGGGCCTAATTTTTCTCAGGACCGCCCCTACTAGACCTAACTGTGATTAGGCAAAGAAAATTCTTAGACAAACCTAGTTGGAAAATAAGTGAAGTCCAAGGACTAGAAAATCAAAGGCCCGGCTAGAAGGGGAGTGAATATCTCATCACCTTAAATTCTCTTGGTTTTCTCCTACACTTGTTAGTGTGTGCAACGGAAATATAATTAAACTAAAACACTAACACAAGGAACACATCGATGTAACATGGTTCAGAGATAACGCTCCTACTTCATGGCAGTCCGTAAGGTGGGCGATCCCGATTCGTCGGTGGATGACTCCTCGAAAAACCTCCGGTTAGCTTGTGTAGCTCCTTGTGGGTGGAGAAATCTTGCCACAACACGCACACCTGAGCTTGGTAGACTACTAATAAGCTTTAACCAAGCTTATTTTGTCAACCTTGCTCAAGTAAACCGAGTTCTCTTAAATAGAACTCGCGTGTTGATCTAGCCGTTACAAGTCGACTGGTGCCAACACTAGTCAACTGACAGCTGTCGAATTCAAACGTTACAGCCCAACGTTCGAATTCAACCGACACTAGTCTCTTCCTATGACCTCAACCAGTCAACTGATCTCATACTAGTCGACTGGTAAAACCCTAAACATAGGGTTTTCCTTCCCGAGTACATTTCACTCGCATTGGTCCTTGCCCGACCAACCTAGATCTAGCCTCTTAGCC
Source organism: Boesenbergia rotunda (assembly GCA_024364735.1). Taxonomy (NCBI): domain Eukaryota; kingdom Viridiplantae; phylum Streptophyta; class Magnoliopsida; order Zingiberales; family Zingiberaceae; genus Boesenbergia; species Boesenbergia rotunda. The sequence goes on from JAGFNQ010005518.1 coordinate 129,106, forward strand.
TCCTCCATCAACCTCGCGCCCCTCGGATGCCTCTCCATTCTTCATGTCTTGACTTTTGGAGCTTCCTTCGATCTCGGTCCTTGTTGTCGGGTATACGGTCCCTTGTGACTCACTTGACTCTTCATTGCAACCTTGACATGTTACCTTCAAGCCTTCTTCGCTTTGGCTCTTGTCCCTCGGATGCATACAAGCCTGCGACTCGTCTCCATGTCATCCTTTGTATATGCCTCGAAGTGCACTTTATTCGGCTCATCGTTGTTGCATTGTCCACGGTCCCTCAAATACACCATCCTTTATCGAACCCGAAACCATCAAGTTGAGTCTATGTGTATCCTGCAGAACCTGCACACTCAAATATATATATTAAATACAAGGGCATATCTAACTTAAACCCTTTGCCCAAACATCAAAACACATGGTCCACAGACCATAGATTGCCTCAACACAAGGTGGGTTAGTTGGGAGCTAAACACTTGGCACGAGAGAAATTCTAGTTAGGAACTAGGCAACGGAAAACCCTAACAGGTTACGGTTGACCGAAGGTTGGGTAAAGGAAACCCTAGACTTGGTTTAGGCAAGTTAGGGTATGGGCAATCGATTAGCTAATTGATTGGCCTAATCTAATTGATCAGGTGATCGATTAGAGCACTATTTCTCGCGAGAAATAGAATGGTCTATAATCGATTGGGTGATCGATTAAGGGCAACACCAATCGATCAGGCGATCGTTTGGCGAGCTTTTGTCGCGAGAATAGAAGCTCTCTTAATCAATTGAGTGATCGATTAAGGGTTGACCAATCGATCAGAATTGATTGGACAATCGATTCATACCTTCTTAATCAATTAGCTAATCTATTAAGCCTGGGAAAATAGCCGTTGAATAGCTAGATCTGACGCGGTAATCGATTGGGGAACCCCTAGGTCACGGGTACATAGGTTTTTTATACAGGTTAAAGCGACAACTCTTCTCCTTCCTTCTTTGCCTGTTCTTGTGCGTTCTTGGAGCGAAGTGTTGTTGCATTTTCAAGCATCAAAGGGCGATTCCAAACTAGAAGAAAGCAAGATTAGAAAGGAGCAATTGTTATAAATCTTGTAAGATTTCATCTTGTATTTGCTTATATCATGTGGTAGTTTCTTGTGAGCTTGTATGAAATTTCTCCGCCTCCACGAAGGAGGCTTTCATAATGGATATGAGAGTGAGGAAGAGTAGATCCTTGGATTAGTCACTTCAAGGAGGTGGATATCAAGTAAAGAAGAAGGTGTTAGCATTGCTCAAGTTTTTTGCTACAACAAATCTACAAAGTGCAAAGATCGAAGCTAATCACCCCTAGCTCTTGACGTGGCCTAATACCATGTACTAGATGAGATTTCGAATGTATGGAAGAACAGTTGGGTCATATAAAAATGGTAGTAAAATTCATTGATTGCTCAAATCAATAGAAAGCTCACTGGCCCAAGTACTGATCCACAGAACATACGGTTGGATCACAATCTATTGTAGCATGCAATAAGCTTGGTGAGTTTATAATGAAGTTATATAATAATTTTTTATGTATTAATGAACGTATTTTATTTTATAAAAAAAAGTCATGTATGCAGCTGATACTTTACAGAGACATCCGACTTGTTAGGAGCTTTCACAATACACAAATAAAAAGGATGACACTTTTGTCAATGCTCGATTAAAAGCCATAAACGTAAGAATATAAACTCTATTGTTGCTCATATTTAACAACAATTAGCTTTATTAATTGTATATTAGATATTAATGATATTTTTTATATAGGATGATATGATTGATCGAATTGCACAAGCATCTCCACCTGCTATAGAGGAGGAGTTACATACTCTATCAAACGATGTTATAAATGATATATATTATGAGGTTGTCAGTGGAAGAAAAAAGAAGCTCCCTAGCAAAAATCGCATATGATTGTGCGAAAACTCTTAGGTTCAAGGGCCATCCAAGATCTTCATCTACTCAAGTGGAAGCGTTAATACAAGAAAATCAAGAATTAAGGGATCAGGTAATGACATTAGAGGAGTCGGTGACCAATGAGCAGTCGATTAAAAATCAGGTCATGATGACAGTGTAAGTACTCCAGATTGATTTTGATTTGGTCAACCGATTCAAGTTAGGTCCTGTGCGATTTGATCCTTGTAACTAAGTGTGCAAAAGCTTAGGAGTACAAGAAGTCGAGCAGAAAATGTAGCCAGCGAGAATGATGGCATGGGGAAGGGAGACGACGAACTCAGTGCATTTGACGGACGAGAAGTTGCAAAAGAGTACATCGGTGGATGAAGGACGTACACGACATCCAAGGGACTAGAAGCCGGGGAGGAAGCTCATTCAAGGCGAAGGTCGAAATTGGATTCGGGTAAACTCAACTCTAAACGATCAAAGAATCACCCAAGCAAACGGAGCCCGAAAGGGTCAATTTAGAGGCTAACCTTGAAGACCCAAGGTGCCCTCGCGCCTCACTTGAAGGTACCCTGATAAAGACTAGATGCACCCTCATGCTTCTTGATGGAGGCGCCTTAGAAAAAGCTGAAGGCGCCCTCGCGTCTCACATGGAGGCCCCCTAGAGCAAAGACAACGCTTAAAAAGCGTTATTGTTTTTTGCAAAAACAACGCTTAAAAAGCGTTATCATTTTTTTTTATAAAAACAACACTTTTGTAAAGTTTAAAAAGCATTGTCATTGTTTTACAAAGACAATACTTTTACAATGCTTAAAAAGTATTATCTTTTTTTAAAAAAGACAAAATTTTTTTTAATGGATAGAAAGCGTTGTCTTTTTTAAAATACAATTTTTTACCAAAAGATAAATCTATTTACAAGCAGAAAATATGAGTATCCACAAATAGAAAATATGAACATCCACAAATAAAAAATATGTATCCACAATCTTTTTTAAAATATAACTATTTCGCAAAAGATACAACTTTATACAATTCAAATAGAAAATATATATACATAATCCACAAATTAACGTTATATCCATGCTATGTTTATACAAAAGCAAACCCCTTCTTGTATTGTATGAAGGGAAATGAACTCAGAAATGTCTATTTGGGTTTCCAATGTCATACTTGAGTCCTCCCCCATAAGCTAAGCTTGCTTCCGCAAAGTTTCCTGCGTTCATTGCCTAATGCTCGTGCTCGAGATACATCTCTTGTGTTGTTCAATAATGCATATATCTCCACATTTCTAGGATCAATCCGCCTGCTTTTGAGCAGCAGTGACAATATTTTCAATCCTGAAAATTATTCATTACACATTTTCAATGAACATAAAATCATTGAAAACTACCTTAATATTCAACATAACAGTTTGACTTCACCTTCCTCGAGCCATGTCCACTTGGGCACTGTAGACATACAAGTATGAATTTGCTAGCATACCAAAAAACTTAGTATTTGAGGATGGTGAATATACACTATCAAGTTTAAATACATTGGATATGACCATATCAGCTTCCTCAAGTTCATGCAGTCGAACATGTGCTTCAGATTTTGAAGCCATTACCTGCAATTGTGGGCATTATAAGAATACATTATTGTATTCTCTTATAGTAACATTAACAAGACATCCAAACTAATGAAATTAAGTGCTAGAATGAATTTACTAATGAAGAAGCATCTGCTCCTTAAGTGAAGGCAGCATCACTCTCTTTAAGGGCACTCTTCCAATCTCCAACCTTCCGGGCTTCTGTACACATGTCTAAATGCCTTTCCACTGCTTGAAGCTTCCTAAATTCAACAGGATCAGGCCATGGGCTAGCCAACAAGAGATGTTCCCTAGCGTTCGCAACTTGTCCTAATCAAGCTGTCGACCAAAATAAGCAGTTTATTCAGAAGAATGCATATTCCAGTATCTCTCAAGCCTAATTTATCTGAAGCTACTCGCTATCATTAAAGATTTACTCATCAACATCATTTATCACAATGAGTCAAATGAAAGAATAATGAAATTTAAAAGCTAAAAGAAACTGAGCACAAAAAACAGCAACTTCATTTCTTCTCAAGTTCTTGAGTTCATATAACAAGATAAAGAACTTCAAGTGTAATTTTTTATTTCTGATAACAATATTTGTTGCAGCGTGTACGTCTGTCATAAGCGCATCAGGTGGCAACATTCATATATGGCAACAAAGACAAAAGACATACCGATGTTCCTCAACAGCAAAACATTTCAGATCCTAATGCTGGCACGTCAAATCCTGGTTGGGCTTCTTGCTTTCATCATTCATGCTCATGCTTTGGAGTGATGGCAGATGGGATTTCATGGAGGTGATCAAATCCATACAGAGAATTGCAAAGTCAAAAGATAGACAATAAATAGATGAATGTTATTTTGCATAACTATGCTGCCTAAAAAGCGTGTATAATAAAAAATGTCTTTCACTTTCCCAAATGCCTATAAGAACGGAGACTCAAAACATTTCAGACAATACTTTTGTGCTCCCTGAGCAAACACAAGAGCATCAGGAAAGTTGATATAAAAAGAACATCAAAGTTCCAAGCTCTTGCCTGGAAAAGAGGTAGTGCAGTGTTGTATACTTGCAATAAATTTTTTGATGATGGCGAGATCCTGAAAATACAATGACATACCAAGTCGATATACCATACCGAATTGAAATTGAAATAAAAACAATTAGTAAACAAGAAAAGGAGAATGAGATGGGAATTAACTACATTTCTTTACTCCAAAGACAAGTATATGTTCCATAAATAAACATGAACAAAATTGCAAAAGTTCAGATGTAAACTAGACATAAGTCCAAGTTAAATGAGCATACCACTTTAGAAAACAAAAGAAATTATAAAGCTCCTCAATATCAGACCCAATATTTAGAACGATATACTATGCAAGAAGCTGATGTAACCAAACAGATTGCTTCAGCATATACTTCCTGGCTTAATTCACAAACTGGCAATAGGAATGGAGCAACAGACTGAAAAATAGACAAAAGACGAATATCCTTGGTGGATTTGGCATGCCTAGAAATAACATTCAGAGGAATGTTCTTGCTTGTATTAAATCTCTCCACCCAGCATGGCGGATCACACCCGACAAAAGATGGATTTCCAAGTAAGAATCTGGAAATTGTACATAGCTTGGAAAGTAGATGCAAGTATGGGAATCTTTAGAGAACTTTAATTCTCTGTGAAGTGGCAGTAGACCATGTATATCAACTTTTACATCTTCAGCCAACTGTTCAAGTACTGAAGCATATGCCTAGCTTAGAGACATAGGCATTAATTCAAACAGTTTAGGCTGCAGCTTTACTTGATTTATATAACTTATTTCTCCGCATTCTTTGAGGAAAAAGAATTTGAAATACCAACGTTCGTAAACAACATATCAAAACAAAACAAATCCAAAATACCAGATTTCAAATCCAAAAGAGATATAGAAGCAAACACATGAAAGTGCGATTGGTCCAGTAAAGAGGCTACGATCTTAATATGTTGGGGCCGTCGGTGCGCCAGTTTGCTTCTTAACATCAGGTAGGTCAGCCATGCCGAAAAAGCAAGCATGTCAATCGTCTCCTTGTCAACCACGATCTGCCATTTCTGTCATTGATGCCATTTCTGGAACTAGAGCCAACAAAGAGGTGTTGACACAACACATTTGCTGAAACTAGAGGTGTTTCTGTGGTCTACTAGTGAAGAACGACATCATCAAGTATGTACTACTGCAGGGGCCCTCGTTCAGCACTTCGAGCTCCAAAAGCGGCGGCAATGAGGTCGAAAGAAGGGACAGGGCAGAAGTTGATGGCGAGTGATAGAGCAGCGGCTACCAGGCCAAGGTGGAGGTGGGAGATCCAGGTCTTCTTGGAAGAGGAAGATGATGATGATGATGAGAAGAAGAAGAAGAAGAAGAAGAGAAATTGTTGAGTGCGCAGGCTGATTTGGAGAAGGGAAAAGCTTCGGATGGCGTACGACTGGGCGCGAAAAATCGGAGAAGGGAAAAGTGCGAAGGCAAGTGATTAGGTTTAATTATTTATATAATATTTGGTAATAGATTAATATATATGCTGATATTTATTAAATAGGTTAGGATAAAAGGTATACTTTGACATCCCTTTTTTTGTTTTTTTTTATCGATGAGTGTTCCTGTAAAGTGTTTATCACCTTACCATAACACTAGTGTCGTAAAAAAAAATATCACAATAAAATTAATTTTCTTATAGTGGACAGTACTGCAGAGGAATCGTGATAGAGGCATGCAATAGAGGTCGACAGCGACGGGGATGCATGAGCTTGGATGAAAGAAGCGGCAACGATGAGAGCCATGGGCTGCCCTAAGAGTGGGCAGGTAGGGCAATTGCTCAGGGCTTCATTTTGGATAGGAGCCCAAAAATAATAATTATTTTGTATACATAATATATATCATATGACACATGTTCAATATTTCTTCAAAATTAATGTAATTTTTAAAAATATTTTTTTAATTCATTTTTCTTCTTCGCTCTCTTCTCTCTCTCTCATAACCTCCGAACGAACGACGAAATTATGGCAAAAGCTCCTTTTGCCGCCGCAACATGTTCCCTCTCTTTCAGATCCGTGCTTATGAAGCAGTTTCCCTTTTGATGTCATGATGCCCTCTCCCTCTCTCTCTCACTCTCTCCGCCTCCTCTCTCGTCGACGTATGAAGTGAAGCTAGGATAGACCTTATTTCGCCGCCGTGACAATTTCTATCTCTGATTCACACGTCGACATCACTCTCCACCTCCTGAAACATTCACCGTCATCCTTTGGTGCCGAAGGCAGCGGAAATACTACATATTCCAGTGCGGACTCCAACTCTTCTGATAAGTTTGTAGCTTCGGTTCTACGTCATTCGATACGTTATTGATTGTTGAATAAGTTATTTTGTGAAATTATGTAAAATATTCTCTAATGTCTAGTTTATTCAGCAAGAGGAAGGTCCAAAATGACCAAATCTAAAATTTCGTTTAGGACCTAATTTTTTTTAGGACCGACCTCGATGAGAGCAAATTAGGGAGGAGAAAGGGAGAAGAGTGGCGACAAAGATGTGTGAGAGGAGCGACGATGATGAGAGCGAGGTAGGGAAGAGAAAGAATTGATGTGGATGAGAGGAGTGGCGACGAGAGAGCGGGTTAGAGAAAAGAATTAACATGCCATGGAAAAAATAAAAAAATTGACCTAATATTAGGTCACATTATTAAAATGTTATGATAAAATTATTTATCATCATAAAAATTTGTTGTAGATAAATATTTAAAGTAATCTTTTTTAATATAATTGCCATCCTATTTTAATATTTACAATAATATGTTTTTATAAATGTCATTAAAAAATATTTTTAATGACATTTAAAATTAAATATCATTAAAAAAGTGTAGGCTATATTTCTAAGTAGTGTAGATATTAAAAAAAAAGTTCACAGATAATGTTTTTTTTTAAATGCGATGTCTTTTATTGAAAAAAATACCAATAGTCAATGCTTATTTGAAAAAAAATGTTGTCTTTAATAAGAAATAAAAAAAACATAGATAGCGGTATTCACTAAAATCCTTGTAAAAAAGGAAAAAAAACAACGCTTTTTAAAAAAGGCATTGTCTTTTAAATATTGTATAATCCCAATTTTCTTGTAGTGCATGATGTCTAAATGTGCAGGAACTTAGGAGCATAAAAAGTAAAGCAGAAGGCTCAACGAGCGAGAAGGATGGCATGGGGAAGGGAGTCGAAGGGCTGGTACATCCGAAGAATAAGAAACTAGGGAAGAGTACATCGGTGGATGAGAAAGGTGTGTGCGATATCTGAGAGACTAGAAGCAGGAGAGGAAGCCCGTTTGAGGTGAAGGTCGGAGTTAGGTTCAGATAAGCTCAACTTCGGACGACTAGAGAATCACCCAAGCAAACAAAGCTCGAAAAGGTCAATTTGGAGACTAACCTTGAAGACCCAAGGTACCCTCGCGCCTCACTTGGAGGCGCCCTGATAAAGATTGGAGGTGCCCTCGCGCCTCTTGATGGAGGCCCTTGGAAAAGCTAGAGGTGCCCTCACGTCTCACATAGAGGTGCCCTGGAGCAAATAGTAACCGTTAGATTACCGTTCAGAAGAGGATAAACTCTATACTCTTGGAGGCACTCTAGATCCCATTGGAGGCGCCTCCAAGCGACAGAAACCAAATGTAACATCAACCCAAGGGGCTTTAAAAAGCCCCCTAGAATTAGGAATCAATAACATACTCATGTATTCAATTCCAAGTTAATTTCTAAGCTTTTAAAAACTATAAGAGGCTACTCCACCTTCAACAAAGAAGTCCTTTTAAGTACGTATTCATTGTCTTAGATTAGCAACCTTCTTGGTTATAAACCAAATAAATCTCGGAGCCCCTTCTTAGTTATTTTTCATGTTACTCTTTGACTGATGTGTGTGTCCTTACTAAGCTGCTAGTAAGAGAAAGTGTTAATTTTATTTGCAAGCTATTTACCCCCTAGCCGACCAACCATAACCTACAAATAGTAGAGTGACAAATGCAAGAATTCTTCTCTTGCTTTCCATTAATGAGTCCTTATTCTTTTCCAACATTGCATGGTTTTGACTTATAGGAGACTCAAGACAGGAATTCTATTGATAAGTAACTGATCCGGGCGAGTAAGTTTTCAGAAGGGGTCAAGGGCCCGGTCGGATTAGGTCTGGGTCAAATGAGGTAAAGCCGGGTTGACCTCGATCCAATGAGCCGGATATGATCTGGGCAGGAGGAGTAGAAGACGAGATAGGTAGAGCCCTGGTTCGGCCTCGGTCACCCGGGGTCGGGCACCCGGAGTTGGCCACCCGAAGTCGGGCACTCGGGGGTGGTCACTCGGGGTCAGCCACTCGGGCTCGGTCACCCGGGGTCGGCAACTCAGGCTCGGTCACCCAAGGTCAGGCACTCGGGGTCGGGCACCCGGGGTCGGCCATTCGGGGTCGGTCACCCGAGGTCAGTCACCCGGGGTCAGGCACCCGAGGTCGGACACCCGAGGTCAGCCACTCGGGGTCGGTCACCCGAGGTCAGTCACCCGGGGTCAGGCACCCGAGATTAGACACCCGGGGTCAGCCACTCAGGGTCGGTCACCCTGGGTCGGTCACCCTGGGCCAGTCATCCGGGGTCAGGCACCCGAGGTCGGACACCCGGGGTCAGCCACTCGGGGTCGGTCACCCGAGGTCAGTCACCCGGGGTCGGTCACTCGAGGTCAGTCACCCGGGGTCGGTCACCCGAGGTCAGTCACCCGGGGTCAGGCACCCGAGGTCGGACACCCGGGGTCAGCTACTCGAGGTCGGTCACCTGAGGTCTGTCACCCGGGGTCACGCACCCGAGGTCGGACACTCGGGGTTGGGTACCTCCAGCCGAACACTCTGAGACCACCCCAGGAACAGAAATGATTCAGAAGCCAAGCTTGTCCGACCGACCCATGCTGTAAGTCAGTATGAGCCGACTGGATGAACATGAGTGATTAAAGAGCCACCTCGACGGTAAGAATTTGTCAGACCTCTGACATAATCATTACCTAACAGAGCCGCCAAGTATTAATGAGGATCAGATGAGGCAATTTAGACAGATTGTCAGGCGGCTGTGGCAGTCTCACATGGCAACTAAAGCTACCATTAGCCCAGTTTGCCAACTGACCCATTCTTAATGAGACAGGACAGCTCTGACATGGCAGAGGGCTTCTCCTCCCTTATATAAACCCCCCTTTGGGTTCTGAAGAAGGGATGCTGCCATTTTACAACCTCAACTCCACTTTGTGCTCTCGTTTTTGGTCCGACCCAAGTCACCTGTGTCCCTTTAACGCTCAAGCCCGACCCCGAGCCGACCCCCACGCTGCTGCAGACGGGGGTCGTCTTGGTCAGACCGAGTCATCCTAGCGAGGACCTTCTTCGCTTGTCAACAGGATCAAATTTGGCACCGTCTGTGGGAACTTAGCCTGATCGAAAGTTGAAGATGAGTGACTCCAACAGGGTGACCATTACTCTTTCACAAGAAGACCTTGATTTGCTGGTAGCAGCTAAAGCTCAGAAGTTAGCAGGAGAGCAGAAGATGGCCGCCCGCCCGACGCAGGAGGGCCCTACCGAGCCAACGGCTCGCGTTGGCACAGAAGGAGGAATTCGCCCGGGTGACAGCCCTCACTTTCCCCGAGCATTCTTCGACCCAGCGGAAGGTGCCAGACAGCCTGACCCTCAAGAAGTTTCTTCCAACCAAGCCAAAATCAACATAGGGAAGGCCCCCTTCAGCCAAGCTCCGGCTGATCACACCGGCTTCCCCTTCTCTAGCTAGGTCCTGCAAGAGCCGGTGCCCAAGCACTTCAGACTCTTATCCATCCCCGAATATGGAGGGACTACAAACCCAGAAGAACACTTGATGAAGTTTCAGAACACGACGTTGTTGCATCAGTACTCAGATGGTATTAAGTGTCGAGCCTTCCTGACCACCTAGGCAGGACCAGCTCAGCGCTGGTTTGACAGACTCCCGGAGGGGTCTGTGAAGGAGTTTGCTGACTTCAAAAGATTGTTCCTCCAACACTTTGTGAGTAGCAAGAGGCACCACAAGATCAGTTTGAACCTCTTTGCCTTGAAGCAGAACCCCAAGGAACCCTTGTGGGCTTACATCAAAAGATTTAATCAAGTTGCATTGGATGTGCCTACCGCCACCTCAGAAGTGCTGATCAGTGCCTTTGCCTAAGGCCTACAGGAGGGAGAATTCTTCAGGTCACTGATTCGAAAACCCCCAAAAGACTTTGAAAGCCTTCTGGGCAAAGCTACCAAGTATGTAGACGTGGAAGAGGCGCAAGCCGCTCGACGACAGGAAGTCAAACCCGCACCAGTGATCCCTCAACCTCAGAGGACCAAACCCCCTGGTGGACCCCTCAGAAGCCCCCGAGCCATGGGACATAGGCCGGAAGCTGAGCGAGGAATGGTCCAACAGGTGGCCCAAGGATGCCTCCCTGCTAGATGGCAACCCTATTGTTCCTTCCACAACAGCCACACCCACGACCTTCAAGACTGTTGGCAAGTTGGTCGGGGGCGAACTCGGCCTGGCCGAGGAACCCCCAGAGGAGCTCATCAGGGAGGTGCCCGGGGTCGAGGTAGGGTACAGCCGAATCAACAAGACCCTAATGCTCAGGTGCCCGCCCCTACAGTGTGACAATTGTTCCCGACCCCCAGCTCCCCCAGGCAGGGAAGCGCCAATGAAGAGCAGGCTAATCAGCAGAATGTTGTACATGGATCCATTAATGTTATCTCTGGTGGCCCTACCTATAGAGATTCCAACAGGGCTCGAATGTCCCAGGTCAGATGTTTGGAGATTCATCAAGTGGGCAGCAGTTCTGCCCAAGCCTAAGGACCGCAAATTAGTTTTGGCCCTCAAGATTTACAAGGTGTGGAAGTGCCCCATGATGATGCGCTGGTCATTACGACAGTCATAGCAAATTACCAAATCCACAGGGCCATTGTAGATACTGAGAGCTCAGTCAACATTCTATATCTGAAGGCATTTGAGCAGTTACAGATTGAGGCCAGCGAGTTACAGCCTGTGGCCACACCCCTATTCGGATTCATGAGAAATGAAGTCCAGCCCATAGACCAAATCAAGTTGGCCATCTCACTCATGGAAGAGCCTCTGAGGAGAACCCGGTGGTCAACCTTCCTGATAGTGGATGCACCCTCTGCCTATAATGTTATCCTGGGCAGACCGGCGCTCAATGAGTTCAGAGCTGTGACATTCACCTTCTATTTGAAAGTAAAGTTTCCAGTGGGTGACCAAGTGGGAGAAGTCAGAGGAGATCAGAAAGTGGCGCGCCGCTGTTATGTTGATGATGTACGAACGGAGGTAAGGAAGGCATTCCGAGCCCCTCCAGCTAGTTGCAACATGGTGCAGCCCTCTCCCTGGGCTAAGTTGATAGAAGAGAAGGAAGAGGTCCAACTCTTGCCAGACCGAGAAGAGACGAAGGTGAAGATAGCTCCGGGGCTACAGCCCGACCTCAAACAACAGTTGATAAAATGTTTAACTGAGAATCAGGATGTGTTCGCCTGGTCCCAGCGAGATCTGAAAGGAGTTATGCCAGAGGTCATGGAACACAAGCTACATGTCTATCCTGATGCCAGGCCAGTGAAGCAGAGGAAGAGAGACTTCAGTCTTGACCAGAATAAGATCATTCACGCAGAAGTGGAAAGACTATTGGATGCGGGACATATTCGAGAGGTGCAATTCCTGGCCTGGCTGGCAAATGTGGTCTTGGTGTCCAAGCCAGAGAACAAGTGGAGGGTATGTATTGACTTCAGAGATCTTAATAAGGCATGCCCTAAGGACTGTTATCCGCTTCCCAGGATTGATCAGATGGTAGACTCCACCGCGGGGAGTGAACTCATTTGTATGTTAGATGCCTATCAAAGGTATCACCAAGTATCGCTGTCTCCCGATGATCAAGAGAAAGTTAGCTTCATCACAGCTGAGGGCACTTACTGTTACACAGTCATGCCCTTTGGACTGAAGAATGTCAGGGCTACATACCAGAGGCTGATGAACAAAGTATTCAAGGAGTAGCTCAGGAGGAACATTGAAGTATATGTAGATGACATCCTCATCAAATCCCTCAAGGCTGCAGACCTGGTGGCTGACGTAAAGGAGACTTGTTGCACTCTGAGAAGATATGGCCTCAAACTCAACCCATCTAAGTATTTATTCGGAGCCAAGAGTAGAAAGTTCCTCGGCTACATACTGACTGAACGAGGCATAGAAGCCAACCCTGGCAAGGTGAAGGATCTATTAGACATGCCGCCACCCAGAAACCTGAAAGAGGTACAACGCCTGACCAGGAGGATCACGACCCTCTCTCGCTTCATCTCTCGGTCAGCCGATCGCAGTCTTCCCTTCTTCAAGATTCTGTGCAAAGCTACCAAATTCCAGTGGGACGCTGAGTGTGGTCAAGTTTTTGAAGAACTGAAGTCCTACTTGGCTAGTCTGCCCGTCCTAGCTAAGCCTGAAGACAGAGAGTCGTTGTATGTATACTTGTCAGCCACTGAGGGAGCTGTGAGTGCTGTACTTGTAAAACAAAAGGAAGCTGAGCAACAACCTGTCTATTTCTTTGGGCATTTACTTAAGGAAGCCGAGTGTAGGTATAATACACTCGAGAAATTGGCCTATGTCCTTGTGTTGATGGCTCGGCGCCTGCGCCCTTACTTTTTGGCTCATCCCATCCGAGTGCTGACTAATAGTACACTCGGAAAGGTGCTGGTTAACCCTGAAGCCTCAGGGCGGATGATTAAGTGAACTACAGAGCTGAGTGAGTATAACCTCCAGTACCTGCCCCGGACTGCTATCAAAGCTCAGGTATTGGCTGATTTCCTCAGCGAACTTCATACAGAGGGAGGAGAAGAGACCTGGAAGGTATATGTGGATGGCTCGGCCACTCGAGTAGGGAGTGGTATCGGAGTCTTGCTAGTTTCTCCTAAGGGGGATGAGCTTCACTTGGCTGTGTGGCTGGAAAATCGGGTCACTAATAATCAAGCGGAGTATGAGGCTCTCTTGGTCGGGTTACAAGCTGCTAAACATGTAGGAGCCACTCGGGTCCTGCTATACTCAGACTCTCAACTAGTGACTCGGCAGTTAGCGGGACAATTCGAGGTAAATGATGAGAAGTTACAAACTTATGTGGATGCTTACAAGCAACTGGAGACTGAGTTCCAGGAGGTTCAGGTACTACGGATCTCCCGTGGAGACAATCTTAAAGCTGATGAGTTAGCTAAGCTGGCCAGTGTAGTCAATCCATGGGTCTTCACTCGGCCTTCACCCCAGATTATGCTCGTGACTCAGATTGAGAGAGACGCGGAGGTGGAGGTACAAGGAGACTGGAGGGCTCCATTCATAGCCTACTTACAAGAGGGGGTTCTTCCTGCTCAGCCCGAGCAGGCTCGGTTATTGAAGAAAAGGGCGGCTCGGTTCACTCTAGTGGGAGACACGCTGTATAAGCGGGCCTTCACTCGGCCACTTCTCAGATGCTTAGGGAAAGAAGATGCAGACTACGTATTGAGAGAATACACTTAGGGTCTTGCGAAAATCACTCAGGAGGTCGGTCTATGGCTCAGAAAGTCTTGCTAGCAGGGTACTTTTGGCCAACACTTCAAAAGGATGCTAGTCAACTAGCCCTCTCTTGCCTTTCCTGTCAAAAACATCAGAACTTATCTCACCGGCTAGTTGAGGTTCTGAAGGCGTCCACTGTATCATGCCCTTTGATCAGTGGGGCATGGATATAGTGGGACCATTCCCCCTTGCAGCTGCTCAGAAGAAGTTCTTATTGGTGGCTGTGGACTATTTCTCCAAGTGGATCGAAGCGGAGGCTCTGGCTCGGATCACCGAACAGACAGTAATTAAATTTGTGGCAAAACGTCCTCTGTCGGTATGACATACCACATAAGCTAGTTTCAGACAATGGTCGACAGTTTCAAGGTCGGAGGATACGGGAGTGGTGTGAAGGCTATGAGATCAAGCTGGCGTTCACCTCAGTGGTGTATCTCCAGAGCAATGGCCAAGCAGAGGTAGCCAATAGAGAGATCTTGAAGGAGCTCAAGACTATGCTGGACCATGTGGGTGGCACTTGGGTGGATGAGTTGCCTAGTGTTCTCTGGCCTCTTCGAACCACCCCTAAAGAAGGCTCGGGTTGTACTCCTTTCCAGTTAGTATATGACAGTGAAGCCGTGGTTCTAATGGAAGTCGAATGTGAGTCTGATAGGAGGCGCCTGTATGGGGAGGACAATGCAGAGAAAAGACACTTGGAGCTGGATCTAATCGAAGAGATTCGGGATAGAGCAGCGGTACGTGTGACTGCTTACAGACAAAGGATGCAGCGCAGATATAACCAGAGAGTTATACCCAGAAGTTTTCAAGTAGGCGATCGGGTGTGGAGAAGAGTCAAGCCGGTAGGGGAAGTAGGCAAGCTGGAACCATAATGGGGAGGACCATTCCTGGTGATCGAGAAGTTGGGGTCGGGAGCCTATTATTTACAAGATGCTCAAGGAAAGAAGTTGGGAAGGCCTTGGAGTGCGACACACCTAAGATTGTATCGTGAGGAGAGTTGAGTGGAATGACCCTTGTAATTGTATCATGAGAATATGATAGTGAAACTCAAGGCATCCAAAAGGCAACTTTCACAAGTTATAAGTGGGCATGCTCCCACACACCCACCGATCTCGGTGCTAGTCAGGTGTAGTGCTCCACGCTCGGCCAGGGTTAGCCAGTCGGTGTCCAGACTCTTGCTCAGGCAAGTTATAAGTGGGCATGCTCTCACGCACCCACCGAACTCGGTGCTGGTCGGGCGTGGTGCTCCACGCTTGGTCAGGCCCGGTCGGGCGTGGCGCTCCATGCTCGGCCAAGGTTAGCCAGTCGGTGTCCAGACTCTTGCTCAGGCAAGTTATAAGTGGGCATGCTCCCACGCACCCGCCGAACTCGGTGCTGGTCGGGCGTTGCGCTCCACGCTCGGTTAGGCCCGGTCGGGCGTGGTGCTCCACGCTCGGCCAGGGTTAGCCAGTCGGTGTCCAGACTCTTGCTCAGGCAAGTTATAAGTGGGAATGCTCCCACGACCCACCGAACTCGGTGCTGGTCGGGCGTGGCGCTCCACGCTCGGTCAGGCCCGGTCAGGCATGGCGCTCCACACTCCGCCAGGGTTAGCCAGTCGGTGTCCAGACTCTTGCTCAGACAAGTTATAAATGGGCATGCTCCCACGCACCCATCGAACTCGGTGCTGGTCGGGCGTGGCGCTCCACGCTCGGTCAGGCCCGGTCGGGCGTGGCGCTCCACGCTCGGCCAGGGTTAGCCAATCGGTGTCCAGACTCTTGCTCAGGCAAGTTATAAGTGGGCATGCTTCCACGCACCCATCGAACTCGGTGCTGGTCAGGCGTGGCGCTCCATGCTCGGTCAAGCTCGGTCGGGCGTGGCGCTCCACGCTCGGCCAGGGTTAACCAGTCGGTGTCCAGACTCCTGCTCTTGCAGATTATAAATGGGCATGCCCCCACACACCAATCGATCGGACGTGGCGTTCCATGTTGGTTAGATAAGCCAGGCAATGGTTAACTTCTCGTTCAAGCAATCGATCAATGCGATAGGGCTAAGCGGTTAAGCCCAAATAATCAGGCTAAGTCCGCTCAAACATTAGAGAAGCTTCGAACTAGCTAAGTAAGCGAGAGTCACGCCTGAAAAGAATAAAGGTTATGAGAAAAACATGACCGAGCAGAAGGGCCGAGTCAGTGTTCAGACCCGACCGAGCAGAAGAGCCGAGTCAGGGTTCGGACCCAACCCAGCAGAAGGGCCGAGTCAGGGTTCCGACCCGACCGAGCAGAAGGGCCGAGTCAGGGCTCGACCCGACCGAGCAGAAGTGCCGAGTCAGGGTTCCGACCCGACCGAGCAGAAGGGCCGAGTCAGGGTTCCGACCCAACCAAGCAGAAGTGTGGAGTTAGGGCTTCGACCTGACCAAGCAGAAGTGCCGAGTTAGGGTTCCGGCTCGACCGAGCAGAAGTGCCGAGTCAGGGTTCCGACCCGACCGAGCAAAGTGCCGAGTCAGGGTTCCTGCCCGACCGAGCAACGAGGCCGAGTCAGGGATCCTGCCCCATCGAGCAATTGTACCGAGTCAGGGTTCCTGCCCGACCGATCAACAGTACCGAGTTAGGGTCCGACCCGACCGAGCAGAAGTGCCGAGTCAGGGTTCCTGCTCGACCTGACCAAGTGAAAATTCCGCATACGGGCCCCACCCGATCGAATGAAAATTCTAGGGCATGGCATCATTCTGATCAAGTAAATAGTCCCAAGTACGAATCTTAACCAGCCCTAATGATTGGCCTCGAGTAAATGGCTTGGTTGTCCCGAGTGATCGACCCTTAGCAAATATTTCGCATGTCCTAAGTGCTTAACAAAAATAACAGAATAAGGTCGTAGCACAGTGAGAAAATCAAAAAACAAGAGCTTCATAGTCAAAAGTAGACCCAGAGTCATTACAAAACGTTGATAAGGCCTGAAGGGCCGAGTCAGAGAGGAAGGGAACAAAAAGACTAAATAACAATTCAAGTGAAGGGAGGAAAGGCATCATCTGGGATCATGGCCTTGATTTGAGTAGGCTTCACAACATTGGGAGGCAGGTCTGCGGGGATGTGGCCAGTGTCCTTGAGTTGTTGCAAGGTGCCCTTCATACCATACAGGATCATACCGGCGGTGCACCGAGCCACTTGCTGAAGAAAAGGTGAAGACTGAATATAGGCCAGCCGGGATTCTTCGATCCGCGCTGGCTCACCTGACTTGTAATCTTCTAGCTCCTTCTTCAGTCGGGCGATCTCAGCATCCCGTTCTCGAATCGTGGCATCCCGAGCCGCCAGTCTCGCCTCCTTGTTCGCCGGCTGGGTTTCCAGGGCTTGGAAGGCCTCTTTCTGAGCCGCTAGCTCCGTTTCCTTGTTTGTCAGAGCTAGCTAAGTATGATTATGAGCTGCGGCCGACTCTTTTAGTTGTTGTTGAAGACCCTTGGCTTCAACTACTTTCTTGTCCAGGTCAGAGCGGGCTCGGGCCTGGCGAGTAAGGGCAGTCTTCTTCTCAGCCTCTGCAGTGGCCAACTGAGTGGATAATTGGTCTATCTCCCGGAGGGCGTTAGCCATTGCTTGGTGTTCCTCCTCAGACCAAGCATCTGCCTCTGATAACTGCGACTTCAGAGCAGTTATTTCTGAGCGTAGGAGCTCCAGACCCTCATCACCCGGGGGAAGAGTACAGTGGGCTAGTTTTGTCTCTAGCTCTTGTACCCTCATCTCTGCCGCTCGGGTTCCCGAGTGTTGACAACCAAGGACTGGGTGACCGCTTGGCTCACGACCCAAAGGTACATAGCGATACAAAATAGTAAGCATAAATAGGGATAGTGAAGGGAAAGGGAGATATACCTGAGTAGAGTCCAGGAAAAAACTGTCGGCTAGGCTCAAAGGGCTTTTCTCCCGGATCATGGCCCTACCCTGATCCCAACTGGAAACCAACCAACCGTGCAAGCTGAGTGGTTGGGGTTGGACGACTTGGGTCATGGTGGTCGCTGAAGGAAGTTGAACGTCCACCATTGCTCGAGGGGGCGAATGCATCGCCAGAAGGGCTTCCACGGCGTCGGCACCAAAAGCATCTGGCACGGGGGCCAAGAGGGATGGTGCGGTGCCCGAAGTCGATGCTCTCGAGCGAGGTGTTGCTGAAGTAAACGCCAGAGCTCTAGAGTGGGGTGCGATCGAAGTGGAGACCTAGATTCTCGGGCGAGGAGGGGCCGAACCGGAGGTCGGGACCTGGGCGCCGGATGAAGCACGGTCCGACCGAGGGGTTGACGAGGCATGACTTCCCTGGGCCAAGCCTCGGGTCGAAGGTGTGCCCAAGGAAACAGTTATCCGGCGACGTTTCCTTGCCAGGCCCTCGGAAGCCGGTTGCTCTGCCTCCTCGTCTTCTGCCTGCCCCTCCGGCTCCACATCTACCACTTGGGGAACTGCTTCTGAGCCCCCAACAGGAAGGTCAGTTTCTGAATCGTCTCCTCCAGCCCTGGGCTGCTCTAAAGCTGGAACGGCGTTTATCGGAGGTATCGCCTGATTGGCCAATAGCTCCGCAGCTAGGGCATTTAATGCTTCTTCCTCCAAGCCCAACTCGTCAGTAACAAGAGCCCCGTACATGGCTTCATCAACGACATAAAAAGAGTTTTAGTTAGCACTAATAAGTTTATGAACCAAATAAGAGCTTACTAAAGGTGCGGGGCAGCTCTGCAGGGATCTGGCTCAGCTGGAAGATGTACAGCATGACTTCACTCAACAATTTGCCCGCGTGAAAGAGAATCCCCCCGATCTTAGAGAACGCTAGTTGGTAGCCTGATTCTGAGCGATGGTTCCTGAGCATTGGAGGTTGGGTAGGCAGGTCCTCTACCCACTCGGTGGGCCAGGACGGGCGGGGGGTAGATTGAATATAAAAGAAATGGGATTTCCAACATTTGTTGGAAGAGGGGACCTTATCTAGGAAGGCAGATTTAGCTCGGGCTTGAAAATAAAAATTACCCGATTCTTGTTTCTTGAGATAGTAGAAGCAATGAAAGACCCGAGGGTCAAGGGGAACCTCATAGGTCGTGAAAACAATCACAGTGCCGCATAAGATCCTAATAGAGTTTGGTGCTAATTGAGACAGGGACACTTGAAAATATCGGTAGACCTCACGGAAGAATGGATGTAGGGGAAAGCGCAACCCGGCTAGTAACTGGTCTGTAAAAATGGTGAAATAGCCTAAGGGAGGTTGATGAGGTCGGTCTGGACGAGCAAGAAGAGTCAAGAGATGGTCCTCGGGAATTTGGTAGTCAATACGTAAGGTTTCTAGATGACCCATGGTCAAGGTCGAAAGAGTGGTCAGATACCATGCCCCAGCCGAGGAGGATGACTCAGCCATCAAGTCGGGGTCGGGAAATAAAAGGAAAAACTCAGGAGAGGAAAAGAGTACCTAGGGGTCAGGTTCACCGGAAACGCTGATCGTCGGAACTCATTGGGGTCGGGCGGCGGAGGTTGGACAAGAAAGGAGGTAAAAGTGAAAGATGAGATGGAGAAGGGTAAAGTGAGAGGGGAAACCTATTTATACTACGCTGGAGGCATGAGGGACGTTGGATGCAGATGGGGAAAAAGGCGGGATCGGATCCCAGCCGTCAGTCTCCCGCTCATTCCCGAGGTCTCGAAGCTCCCCTCTGTTGTCGCACGAGCCATACCGGTGACGCATCGGTGCCAGAGGCTCCCAGTCGGGGAATGACACATGGCATCACATTAATAATTGATTTGACAAGGGATTCGACATTTATAAGACTGAAGATTTTAAGCACGAAAGGGAGGTCGGGAATACGAAGAGGGATTCAGCCGACCGGGCGAGTAGCCTAGTCAGTCGGACTAGACGCCTCCTTCGACTAAACTTGAAGGGGAGGTTTGTGATCCGGGCGAGTAAGTTTTCAGAAGGGGTCAAGGGCCCGGTCGGATCAGGTCTGGGTCAAATGAGGTTAAGCCGGGTTGATCTCGGTCCAATGAGCCGGATATGAATCTGGGCAGGAGGAGTAGAAGTCGAGATAGGTAGAGCCCTGGTTCGGCCTCGGTCACCCGGGGTCGCCCACCCGGAGTCGGCCACCCGGGGTCGGTCACCCGGGGTCGGCCACTCGGGCTCGGTCACCCAAGGTCAGGCACTCGGGGTCGGGCACCTGGGGTCGACCACTCGGGGTCGGGCACCCGAGGTCGGACACCCGGGCTCAGCCACTCGGGGTTGGGCACCCGAGCTCAGTCACCCGGGGTCAGGCACCCGAGATCGGACACCCGGGGTCAGCCACTCAGGGTCGGTCACCCGGGGTTAGTCATCCGGGGTCAGGCACCCGAGGTCGGTCACCCGAGGTCAGTCACCCGGGGTCAGGCACCCGAGGTCGGACACCCGGGGTCAGCCACTCAGGGTCGGTCACCCGAGGTCTGTCACCCGGGGTCACGCACCGGCGGTTGGACACCCGGGGTTAGCCACCCAGGGTCGGTCACTCGGGGTCGGGTACCTCCAGCCGAACACTCTGAGACCACCCCAGGAACAGAAATGATTCAGAAGCTAGGCTTGTCCGACCGACCCAGGTTGTAAGTCAGTATGAGCCGACCGGATGAACATGAGTGATTAAAGAGCCACCTCGACAGTAAGAATTTGCCAGACCTCTGACATAATCATTACCTGACTGAGCCGCCAAATATTAATGAGGATCAGATGAGGCAATTTAGACAGATTGTCAGGCGGCTGTGGCAGTCTCATATGGCAACTAAAGCTGCCATTAACCCAGTTTGCCAACTGACCCATTCTTAATGAGACAGGACAACTCTGACATGGCAGAGGACTTCTCCTCCCTTATATAAACCCCCCTTTGGGTTCTGAAGAAGGGATGCTGCCATTTTGCAACCTCAACTCCACTTTGTGCTCTCGTTTTTGGTCCGACCCAAGTCACCTGTGACCCTTTAACGCTCAAGCCCGACCCCGAGCTGACCCCCATGCTGCTGCAGATCGGGGTCGTCTTGGTCAGACCGAGTCATCCTAGCGAGGACATTCTTCGCTTGTCGACAGGATCAGTAACTAATAATAACAGTAGTTTTTTATGATGTGTTGACCTTCAACTTAGTTTTTTTATTTATCACTCATAAAACATACAAAATAGTTATGTTAATTTTGATATTATATGCATCTCTATTTGTATTACAACTTTTTATAGATAAAAGTATATTCTATCACCATCAACATATATCTAAACTTTCATTAAGATATATATTTTTAAAATATGTTGTCCCATGTGTTTATCAGTTTTTGTATTTTTTTGATAAATAGTTTTGATTTTGTGTATACATCTAGCTTAACTTGTATTTATCAAACCAAGTATTTGTTTTTTTAATAACATATTGTATTGTACTTGCTGTCAGAATAGGATGATGTAAAAAACATGTGTTTATTGAATGTATCGTATATTGTTGAGTATTTTGAATGTACACATGATTGAAATCTTTCAATTAAGGGAGGTGATGTAAAAAAAATTAATTAATTAAAATTAGTGACGGAATATTTTTTTCGCTATATTTAGCAATGAATTTTTAATTTTGTCGCTAATATTAGCGACAAAAATTTATTTTCGTCGGTAATTAAAAATAGAATTTAATTTCCATTGCTAAATGAAGTTGGCGACCAAAAAACTTGCAATTGAAATTTTCAATCGCTAATCGGTCGATAAGTACATTTAGCGACTGATTAGTAACCGAAATGTTGGTCTCTAAATCGCTATTTTCCTGGTAGTGTATAGATGATGATGATTAGAATAATCTAAAAAATACTTTTATTATTTGTTGAATTTTTTAATAATTTAGGCATCTCAACTTTACCTGATTAATACAGGAGGTAAACTTTACAACAAGTTGCATCTCATTTATCCAAGGAGTATTTGGATTTTGTTTAAATAATTTTGGAGATAGATTTTTTTCCCTTGGTAGGCAAATAAGGAAGATTGTCTACCTTCCAAATTATTTGAGCAAAATCCAAACACTTGAATTGCCAAAAAAAAAAACTAAATTTGAATTCTTCTCGAGTATTTAAAAATAACCTCAGTCATCAACCCTAAAAACAAATCTAAAATTCAAATTCAAATAGAAATAAATAGACAAACAACAATGTGTAATAGTACAAGAAAAAATAAGTTCCAAAGAGAAGGATAGTACAATGCACTAAACTCCCATCAATATTGGATTTCATAGAAGAATTTATTATAAGCAATCTTATGTTCTATTACAAAATGTTATTATCACGATTCAAACTCACTATTAAATAATCTTATCATTACGTCAAGGACTCCCCTTAGGTAAGGGAGTTTAGATAGTATCCTCTATAGAGTTATAAATAAATAAATAGTATCCTGTGTGCTTGGCCTTGTTTTTCCTAGTCGATAATTAATAGATATTCTTGCTTGGAGACCTTGGATGAACCACCAGATAGCTAGAGACGGTATTGATTGAAGCCGTTGAATACCTAGGAAAGGAACTATTAATGCACTCTTCGTTAGGTCAAGATTAACCTAGTTTGACTAGGCTTAGGTGAGCTTGAGTTTCGATATCTGACAATGATGTTTAAAGACTGTGTGAGTCAAGTGGGTCAAGGTTGACTGGAGACTTGACTGGGAAAAGTCCTAGTTGGACTAGGCATACCTAATGAGACTAGGTGAAGTCCAAGTGGATCGGGGAGATCACACGTTGACACAGGAAAGTCCCACCTAGTGGGACTAGGTGAAGTCCAGATAGATCGGGGAGATCGCACGCTGGCACGGAAAAAGTCCTAGTGGGACTAGGTGAAGTCCAAGTGGATCAGGGAGATCGCACACTTAAACGGGAAAAGTCCTAGTGGGACTAGACACACCTAGTGGGACTAGGTGAAATCCATGTGGATCGGAGAAATTACACGTTGCCAAGGTGGAAGTCTACCCAAACACTAGACCTAACTCAAGGGTTAAGCAAACCTGGTTGGGAACTAGATTAAGTCCTAGTTGGGAACTAGGCAAGGAAAAATCCAAGTCGATCAAAGATTTGATCGGACACTTGGTGAGAACTGAGTAAATCCTAACAGGTCACGGTTGACCGAGGTTAGGTAAGGGAACCCTAGACTTGTGCACACAAGTTAGGATTAGGGTCAATCAATTAAGTAATCGATTGATGTTGATTTCTCGCAAACAGAAGCACTCTTAATCGATTGGGTGAATGATTAAAGAGAGAATGAATCGATTGGGTAATCGATTGGGAGAATTCGGTTGCGAGAACAGAAGCGGACTTAATCGATTAGGTGATCGATTCAGCCTCTTCTTGATCAATTGGGCAATCGATTAAGGAGGGTGTTAATCGATTGGTCAATCGATTACAGTGGAATTACGCGAGAGCACAGAGAGGTGTTGAATCGATTCAGCAATCGACTAAGATCGTCTTAATCGATTGAATAATTGATTAAGCTTCAAAAAAAATAACCGTTAAATGGCTAAGTCTGACGTGGTAATCGATTAGGGAACCCTAGGTCACATGTATATAGGGTTTTCACGCAGGTTGAAGCGGCATCCCTTCACGCATCCCTTCGAGCTCTTCGACGATTCTTCTCCTCCTTCTTCGCCAATTCTTAGCAAGTGTTGGTGCACTTCAAGAGATGTTTTCTAAGTAAGAAGAAGAAGAAAACAAGACAAGCAAGGATATAAGTATGCAAATCTTGTAAGATTTATTTTGTATTTGCTTGAGTTTCTTGTTGTATCTTCTTGTAAGCTTGTAAGAGATTTTTCCACCTCAAGAAGGAGATCTTTCATAGTGTATTAGAGAGTGAGGGAGAGCGGATCCTTGGATTAGTCATCTCAAGAAGGTGGATACCAAGTAAATCCTTGAGTATTAGCATTGTTTGGAGTCTTCCGCAGTGAAAAATATACAACAAGCAATTCGGAGCTAATCACCTCCCCCTCTAGCCCGCCTACCGGTCCTAATAGGAACTTCACCGGAGGACATGTTTAACCTTAGAAGGAGAAAAACGAAGAAGAAGAGAGTTAAAATAATGGACAGGGGTGTCCCGGCGTAACAATTCCGATGATCAAGTAAGTTTAGGTGAAAGATGTGGATTAAACTACGAAGAAGAATAGTAATATGGTCAAAGATCAAAGCATACCTCTGTCTCCATGTGCAAACCTCTTTATAATATTGTCACCGAATATCTCTCTTTTATATTAACGGTGTATTAATTACCGATGTAATATTGTTGTGAAATCGCTTTCTCTTTCGCATTAATGGCATTTAATTGTTGATGTAATGCATATCACACTGTGCTTGATCTTGCTTGAGAGCGCCAACGAACGAACCACCAGTGAATTGACATGAATGTTGACTTCCTTGTCGATCACCTAGGAACAACAAGGACTTATAGAGAAATTCGTTGGAGCATGAACGAAAGTAAACAGGAAGAAAATGATTAGAATGACGGTCAAGGGGTTCCCGACGTATCCACTCTGATGCTCAAGTAAGTTTTTGGCAATTGATAAGGAAGAAGGAAGTCAAATGATGAAGGGTTTTTGGAAATCTAGATGTGTATGTGCATACTTGAGCCTCTAGGATCGGGCTACCTTTTATAGAGTTATGAATATGTTCTCACATTCTCCATGTGTGTTTAAGATCCATGTTTGCGTTACCCACATTTTCGGGAATAATAGCTACGTTGCCTACCCCTCCCAGACTAAACGACCACGTTCCCCACGTTGTTCGGGAGATAATGGCTATGCCATCCACATCTTCAGCGACAAACCACTCATCACCTTGATTGCTAGCAGTCGAGTGTGTCGATCCTGCACGAAGCTAGGGACAACCTGGATCTAGAAGTGGAGTGAAGTCAAGGATGACCTGGAGTTGGGAGCGACACGGAGTTGAGACAATATGGAGCTAGGAGTGGTGTGGAGCTGGGAGAGACTCAGAACTAAGGGCGACCTGGAGTCGGGGGGTTGCCTTCTGTTCACTTTGACCATCATCTCAACATAACTATTATTCCGGAAGGAGTCGACGACGATGGCCAGTCACCAAGCTTCTGCCCACGTTGAAGTTGACAGGAGGGGAGGAACTCTGCGCCCTGCGAAATTAACATGAGAGTTAGGGGAACACGCCGGAGGTTTTCCAACAAAGCCCACTCCGACGCTCAAGTCAGTACCTCGATGGAAAAAGGTGTGAGACAGAAAAGAAAGAATGAGTTGTAGAGAATGCTTAACCCCCTTACCAGAGGGGTTGAGGTACCTTTTATACTGGCCTCCTCTACTTCGCCACGTCCTCACGATTTATGCCACGTCCTCCCCCTTTTTCGGTGGTTACTGAATAGTCTTTGAAACGGTCTAAGCCGTCATTACATTTCGACCTGTTGCGACATTTAAGGGTTGTGATGATTCCGTGCCAACGAGGACGCTTATCCGTAGATCCGCGAGGGAGGGGGAGAATCATTCTTTGATGTCGAAGGTAGCTCGGGCTCCGCTTCCCCGAGGTGGTCTCGGAGTCTTCTGGCCCGAGTGATCGCGGACGTTATAGCTTCCCGAGGTGGTCTCGGGACCCCACCTACCGGGGTGCCCCCGGGAGGGATCTTCTGGTTAACTCCCTAGGCCTGGTCTCCCGAGGGGGTCCCTAGAGACTCCTCCTCCCAAGAGTGTCTCGAGGGCTCTAAAAAATGAGTCACTAAGACAAAGCTTCTTCATACCACGTATCTGCCATAGGCTATTCAACCCTATCAACTATTGACTCCTTTTAGCCACATGACACCCCCAATTACCTCTCGTATTAGTGGCAAATGGAGCATCCCATTATATGATACCCCACGTGCTCTGAACTAATCCACAAGATCCTT
Organism: Boesenbergia rotunda; assembly: GCA_024364735.1. NCBI lineage: Eukaryota > Viridiplantae > Streptophyta > Magnoliopsida > Zingiberales > Zingiberaceae > Boesenbergia > Boesenbergia rotunda. Next base: position 155,018 of record JAGFNQ010005518.1, read on the forward strand.
GGGTCGGAAGTTGGTGGCCTAATCGATGAATCGATTAGAGAGAGACAAGTGACATTGAGAAGGATAGTGACTATTCTGTGGGCTAACAAGAAGGAGGAATTGAGAAGTATGCAAGAAGAGAACTCAAAGAAAACAAAGAGAAACCTACCGATTACTAAATGAAAAAGAAATTTTGTTAATAATAGAAAATCAATTCTCAAAAAACTAAATATGTATTCATATAGACTCTACACATCCTAAAACTCAAAGAAAGAAAAATCTTATATATGAATCTCAATTTCAATCTTAAAGGAAGTAAAAAATCCTATCAAAAAAAGTAAATTCCTTAACAGAAATCAATTAACAAAACCAAATGCTGATGTAGACCAATTGTGAAGCGCCTCCGATCGATGCTAAAGAGGACTATCCGAATGCATCTGTCCGACGTTGACTTATCTTGACATTGACCTTGACTCTGACATCCATCGAGACATGATATCTGACTCCTGGGAACACATGGAACTTCCAATACTCACCATATCAATAGACAAATAGTTAGTAAACTTCAAGCCGTTTAGGCAACCCAGTTTAGCAATAGGCTTCATTACCTGGGCCGGGAGAAGCTACAATTGATTAATATTGCTTGGTGTAACTAAGGAGCATGTAAAGATCCTTTATACCTTGTTTATCCTCCTGACCTATGAATCAGGAAGAATGCATTAAATATGGATCCAGATATTTTTCTCCATTTATTCGACACAAAATTATTATTATTATTATTATATTATTATTTTTTAAATGTTAGATTTAAAATTTTATCCGCAGATCAATTTTAGTCCAGCTAGCACATGACCCTTCTTGCGTCCTGCAGGCCAATAAACTCGGGTCATCATCACAACCGCGTCACCCGCCAAGTTTGACGGCGGAATGCGGCGCTACGTGGCCGGCAGCGACGTCGCCGACAGTACCATTCGTGCCCCACTGCACTCTCGCCGGATCCGCCCGCGCGCCACCGTCTGCCTGAAAACTAAGCCCTGCCGCTGCAGTCCTTGCCGTTGTTGTCCAGCAAGTGCAAGGCGGCTGACGAGTTATGATAGAGAACGTGAAATTATAGTGCGAAATTCAACGTGAATGACGTGACATTTTTCATATACATATTCGATTATCGCTTGGACACCGACGACGATCTCCGACCGCCGCCCCGAACAAAATTATAACCTGAGGTGCATGGTGAATCCGTCGAAGATCGCTGCAATTAGAGTGTCACGTCATTCACGTTGGATTTCACGTTGAAAATTTACGTTGTCTATCATTTTATATTCATAAATAGATTATTTATATTTATTTAAATGAATAAGTTTGAATAATTTATTAAATTAAAAAAACAAATTTGGATGCTCAGTTTGTTAACGTTAGTGAAGAATATTTATCATTAAAATTATAATCAACATACTTAATAAATTAAAAATAATAATAAATAAGTTTATATTATTAAACACAATAATCAAACAAATAAAAATTAAAATTTTCAAACAAATAATTTAAATTTAAAATTCGATAATATTTAAATAAATCAAACTCATGCTTATAAACAATGAAAAAACTTAAGGGGCGCTTGGTATATATTCGGTAATAAGAATGATAATAAATTTTAATTTAAGGGTTTATGGATTTGATGATAACTTAGTGGGGGCTAGGTTATAAAATCATGTGTACCATATCCATATTTTAATTCCATCTCGTATATCAAGCATCATAAATGAGAATAAAATAGATTTCATTCCCATTCTCGACTTCTAAACTCGCTTATCAAATGTCTCCTTAATTAATTTTATGTTCAATTTAATTTGACACGATTACTTTATCAAATAAATTTAAAGATCATACTTTTAACTTCACTTAACTCATTTACCATCCCAATTATATATAAACAAATTGTGATGCATTGCCGACAATTACGTCGACACCTTCAGGCTGTCATGCATCTCCCTTTCAGCTCGATCGAGTTGGATACGTCCACTCAATAATATCTCTCAATTGAATCCAGTGAAAGTCTGATTCACACGGGCGGGGGGTCTGGAGATCTTCAGATTGGCCGGCAGCGTACGTACGCAGATCAGCATGCAGCACGTCGGCGATGCCAATTAATGCCGTGTCTGGAAAAAGGACAACAATGCCGTGTTAGTCAAGCCGGTACAGGAGCAAAAAGAGGGATAGCGACTTGAAGAAATCTTTTCGATATATATGACAAACGATCAGTAATTTCAGTACTGCCTACTTCAAACTCTAAAGTGAGGATTATATGATTTGTTAATAAACGGTTTAAATTCATCTAACCATTTAATCATCATTTTGCAATAGATATTATGGCTCATATGATAACTTAATGAGGCCATGAGATGGATGTCGGCAACGATTTATGATGAACTAAATGGATATATAAATGAGGGTCTTCGTTGGGATGAAAAATAAATCGTTCGATCGTGTTGTTAGATTTACTTGATGATGAATCTAGGAAATTGGATCGAAGGTGTGAATATTTGGATTATCGATAGAAAAAAAGAGGCTGTTAGGTTTTGGACCATAGCGTGGAGGATCATTACGACAATTGTGGTGTTGCATATTCTCTTACAAATCGACATAAAATTTTAATCGGTAATTTACCAAAAGGCGCACTCAAAAATGGGTATTTACCAAAAGGCGTCCCATGGTTTCAATATTACCAAAGGGCGCACATATTTTAGTAAACTTCCTCTTATACCTCTACTGTCAATCAAGTACTGCATGCAATTCTCTTTCCCTTTCTCTTTCTCTTTGTCAGTAACGAATTTCGAGATGGACGTACGTACCTTTCTCAAAAAGATGTTCCTTTATATTTTGATAATAATATTATGGAACCTTTCTCAAAACAAAAAAATATTAAAATTAATTAAAATATTTTTATTAAATAAAAACTAAAAGAACATTTCAGCCGCCCACGTTGGGCCTGAAATGATTCCATTTCAGGCCCAACGTGGGCCTGAAATGTTTCCATTTCAGGCCCAACGTGCCCAATATTAAGGGTCTTTTCTCGATTCTTTGTTATTACATTTTAACACCTCGGAGAAGTCCAAATAAACAATGGATAGCAAATTTGAACTCCTTGTAACCTCAGAAATCCACAGGAACTGAAATTTTTACAATCGAAGCTCTCTAGGTCAATCAGTGGTCTTTTGGAGTCATTGGGGCCTGAAATGGAAAGATTTCAGGCCCACGTTGGGCCTGAAATGTTTCCATTTCAGGCCCCAATGACTCCAAAAGACCACTGATTGACCTAGAGAGCTCCGATTGTAAAAATTTCAGTTCCTGTGGATTTCTGAGGTTACAAGGAGTTCAAATTTGCTATCCATTATTTATTTGGACTTCTCCGAGGTATTAAAATGTAATAATGAAGAACCGAGAAAACATCACGTTGGGCCTGAAATGGGCACGTTGGGCCTGAAATGGAAATATTTCAGGCCCACATTGGGCCTGAAATGGAACCATTTCAGGCCCACGTTGGGCCTGAAATGGAATCATTTCAGGCCCAACGTGGGCCTGAAATGGTTCCATTTCAGTCCCAATGACCCTAAAAGGCCTAATGTGTCAAAATTCACTATTTGACCTAGAGAGCTCCGATTGTAAAAATTTCAGTTCCTGTGGATTTCTGAGGTTACAAGGAGTTCAAATTTGCTATCCATTATTCATTTGGACTTCTACGAGGTATTAAAATGTAATAATGAGAACCGAGAAGAAATAACACATTAGGCCTTTTAGGGTCATTGGGCCTGAAATGGTTGGATACCTATTGCATTAGTGATATCTAATATATAGATGTTTGGACACCTAAAATATCATCTCCTACCTCTGACCTCTCTATTCATATGAAATTTTCAGAAATCCAGATATGGGAGGTCCATCAGAGAGTTTTGACCAAAACTCACTGATATTTCTAAACTACTCCTATTTGATTGGTGATATCTAATATATAGATGGTTGGACACCTAAAACATCATCTCCTACCTCTAACCTCTCTATTCATATGGAATTTTCAGAAATCCAGATATGGGAGGTCCATCAGTGGGTTTTGGTCAAAACTCACTGATATTTCTAAACTACTCCTATTTCATTGATGATATCTAATATATAGATGTTTGGACACCTAAAACATCATCTCCTACCTCTAACCTCTCTATTCATATGGAATTTTCAGAAATCCAGATATGGGAGGTCCATCAGTGGGTTTTGGTCAAAACTCACTGATATTTCTAAACTACTCCTATTTGATTGGTGATATCTAATATATAGATGTTTGGACACCTAAAACATCATCTCCTACCTCTAACCTCTCTATTCATATGGAATTTTTAGAAATCCAGATATGGGAGATCCATCAGTGAGTTTTGACCAAAACCCACTGATATTTCTAAACTACTCCTATTTGATTGGTGATATCTAATATATAGATGGTTGGACACCTAAAACATCATCTCCTACCTCTAACCTCTCTATTCATATGGAATTTTCAGAAATCCAGATATGGGAGATCCATCAGTGGGTTTTGGTCAAAACTCACTGATATTTCTAAACTACTCCTATTTGATTGGTGATATCTAATATATAGATGGTTGGACACCTAAAACATCATCTCCTACCTCTAACCTCTCTATTCATATGGAATTTTCAGAAATCCAGATATGGGAGGTCCATCAGTGAGTTTTGACCAAAACCCACTGATATTTCTAAACTACTCCTATTTGATTGGTGATATCTAATATATAGATGTTTGGACACCTAAAACATCATCTCCTACCTCTAACCTCTCTATTCATATGGAAATTTCAGAAATCCAGATATGGGAGGTCCATCAGTGGGTTTTGGTCAAAACTCACTGATATTTCTAAACTACTCCTATTTGATTGGTGATATCTAATATATAGATGTTTGGACACCTAAAACATCATCTCCTACCTCTAACCTCTCTATTCATATGGAATTTTCAGAAATCCAGATATGGGAGGTCCATCAGTGGGTTTTGGTCAAAACTCAGTGGGTTTTCAGAAATATCAGTGGGTTTTGGTCAAAACTCACTAATGGATCTCCCATATCTGGATTTCTGAAAATTACATATGAATAGAGAGGTTAGAGGTAGGAGATGATGTTTTAGGTGTCCAAACATCTATATATTAGATATCACCAATCAAATAGGAGTAGTTTAGAAATATCAGTGAGTTTTGACCAAAACCCACTGATGGACCTCCCATATCTGGATTTCTGAAAATTCCATATGAATAGAGAGGTTAGAGGTAGGAGATGATGTTTTAGGTGTCCAACCATCTATATATTAGATATCACCAATCAAATAGGAGTAGTTTAGAAATATCAGTGAGTTTTGACCAAAACCCACTGATGGACCTCCCATATCTGGATTTCTGAAAATTCCATATGAATAGAGAGGTTAGAGGTAGGAGATGATGTTTTAGGTGTCCAACCATCTATATATTAGATATCACCAATCAAATAGGAGTAGTTTAGAAATATCAGTGGGTTTTGGTCAAAACTCACTGATGGATCTCCCATATCTGGATTTCTGAAAATTCCATATGAATAGAGAGGTTAGAGGTAGGAGATGATGTTTTAGGTGTCCAAACATCTATATATTAGATATCACCAATCAAATAGGAGTAGTTTAGAAATATCAGTGAGTTTTGACCAAAACCCACTGATGGACCTCCCATATCTGGATTTCTGAAAATTCCATATGAATAGAGAGGTTAGAGGTAGGAGATGATGTTTTAGGTGTCCAAACATCTATATATTAGATATCATCAATGAAATAAGAGTAGTTTAGAAATATCAGTGAGTTTTGACCAAAACCCACTGATGGACCTCCCATATCTGGATTTCTGAAAATTCCATATGAATAGAGAGGTTAGAGGTAGGAGATGATGTTTTAGGTGTCCAACCATCTATATATTAGATATCACCAATCAAATAGGAGTAGTTTAGAAATATCAGAGAGTTTTGGTCAAAACTCTCTGATGGACCTCTCATATCTGGATTTCTGAAAATTTCATATGAATAGAGAGGTCAGAGGTAGGAGATGATATTTTAGGTGTCCAAACATCTATATATTAGATATCACCAATGCAATAGGTGTCCAACCATTTCAGGCCCAATGACCCTAAAAGGCCTAATGTGTGATTTCTTCTCGGTTCTTCATTATTACATTTTAATACCTCGTAGAAGTCCAAATGAATAATGGATAGCAAATTTGAACTCCTTGTAACCTCAGAAATCCACAGGAACTGAAATTTTTACAATCGGAGCTCTCTAGGTCAAATAGTGAATTTTGACACATTAGGCCTTTTAGGGTCATTGGGACTGAAATGGAACCATTTCAGGCCCACGTTGGGCCTGAAATGATTCCATTTCAGGCCCAACGTGGGCCTGAAATGGTTCCATTTCAGGCCCAATGTGGGCCTGAAATGTTTCCATTTCAGGCCCAACGTGCCCATTTCAGGCCCAACGTGATGTTTTCTCGGTTCTTTATTATTACATTTTAATACCTCGGAGAAGTCCAAATAAACAATGGATAGCAAATTTGAACTCCTTGTAACCTCAGAAATCCACAGGAACTGAAATTTTTACAATCGGAGCTCTCTAGGTCAATCAGTGGCCTTTTGGAGTCATTGGGGCCTGAAATCTTTCCATTTCAGGCCCCAATGACTCCAAAAGGCCACTGATTGACCTAGAGAGCTCCGATTGTAAAAATTTCAATTCCTGTGGATTTTTGAGGTTACAAGGAGTTCAAATTTGCTATCCATTATTTATTTGGACTTCTCCGAGGTGTTAAAATGTAATAACAAAGAATCGAGAAAAGACCCTTAATATTGGGCACGTTGGGCCTGAAATGGAAACATTTCAGGCCCACGTTGGGCCTGAAATGGAAACATTTCAGGCCCAACGTGGGCGGCTGAAATGTTCTTTTAGTTTTTATTTAATAAAAATATTTTAATTAATTTTAATATTTTTTTGTTTTGAGAAAGGTTCCATAATATTATTATCAAAATATAAAGGAACATCTTTTTGAGAAAGGTACGTACGTCTATCTCGAAATTCGTTACTGACAAAGAGAAAGAGAAAGGGAAAGAGAATTGCATGCAGTACTTGATTGACAGTAGGGGTATAAGAGGAAGTTTACTAAAATATGTGCGCCCTTTGGTAACATTGAAACCATGGGACGCCTTTTGGTAAATACCCATTTTTGGGTGCGCCTTTTGGTAAATTGCCGAATTTTAATATTATCACGGGAAATTAAGTTGGTAGGTTTGATTAATGGATAATGGTTATTGCATTGTAAAAACATTAATTATTATATATATTAGTTTATAACTTTTTGTTGGACAATCTTGTAGTTGAAGATAAGTAAGAAATTGTTGAATTGAAATTATAAAATTAAATCAGTCTTATATGTTGAGAGACCTGAGTGGATAATCTCAAATTGTTAACGCGACTGATTTTTGCTAAGTGTTGTCGAGTCATCGATTGTTGACTCTGAGTGCTGATATGACTGACTGTTCGAGTCGGGGAAAAAGTCACCGAGTTGAGAGTCGATCGCCAAGTCGTTGAGGTGTGCATCCGAGTCGAGAGGAAAGTTGCTGAGCCAAGAGTCGATCTCCGAGTCGAAAGTGTTGGAGTAGCTTGGCGGGTTTCCTAAGCGAATACCTGGTCGTCCATGAGAGACTTTTCCATGTCTACGGATTAAAAATTTAATCCGAATGGAGACCTATCTCCCAAACGACTATCTCATCGTCGTACTAATTGATTCGAGTTACAATATAGCCAATCTCAAAGTTCAAGCCTTGTAACTCGCCTAACCAATTGGTCGCGAAAAAGACGACGAGCGGATTAATCATCATACAAGTAACTCGTCGATTTTTGTGTTTATTATTGGGGTCCAAGATAATTAATTATCATACAATTAATTAACAAATAATTAATCAACAAAGATAATTAATCATCACATGAAATAATAGAAAATAAGGAACCAAAGAGAAGGGTTATACCTTTTCTTTTACCTCTTAATCTTCTATTGTATGACCCTCCCCTCTTAGACGTCGTGTGGGCGACGATCTACCAAGAACCGGAATCACCAAGGCCTGCCAATCAACCGCTTCTTCACACGCCAACCAAACCATAGAGCTAGAGTTGTCGCCGACTCTCTTCCTTCCTCTCCTCCTTGCGCCGCCGGCCACACAAGGGCCTCCCAAGCTCGCCGACCACAAGGAAGCACCGGAGAGGAAGCTAAGGAAGAAGATGAAGGAGAAAAGTGATCTCCTTCTCCAATCCTACCCGGCCAAAATCCCTCCTTTTCTTCTTGCTTGCGGCGCCGCCGACCACCAAGAAGAATTCTTCTTCTCCAACTTCGGCAATCCACTTTCCGCCTTCTTCTTGCCGAGCCACAAAAGGAGGATGAAGCTCCTCCTTGTCCTTGTGATCACCGAGCACCCAAAGGTGAAGAAGAAGGGAGAAAAGAAGGAAGAAAGGAAGAGTTCTTGTTCCTTGCCGCCGGGTGCCCTAGGAGAGAGAGGAGAGAAGAGGCTTGAGATTGGATGATCAATTGGATGTCTTGGTCTCATGAATCAATGGGTATATATAGGGCTACAATAGGGACCATGAGGAGGAGTTGGGTTTTGGTCTGCTAATGGATCCAAACCCGATCCATTAATGAAGAACCATTCCACTAAAGGTTCTCCATTGAACTACCTCACCAACCCCCATATTTACATATGAACTCCACCTACTATGAGTGCAATTTCTCCCCGTGTTTAAGATATCGACCGCCCGTTGATTAATTTAAATTACTGATAATTTTAATTAATCAACCTCTAATTCCTTGATTAGTACCACTCATCCTTATCATCATGTTGGACCAAGTCCACCTGCAGGATTTAACATGATGAACCTTATGAGCTTATCAAGGGGGCATCATCATCCCGACTCACCAGGACACGGATTCCATCTATAATCAACGGCACACCATGTAAATAATATTATTTCTCAACTTACCGGGCATATCGATTTAACAGAATAAATCTCGCCCATTGGTAAATCAAAAATTAAATACTAAGTACATGTGCCCGCTATTATATCGGGATTCAGAGCATGTACTCCATAATAAATCGAGGTCTGATCCAATTATAAAGTCATTATAAATTGGATCAGCTCTATGCTGGTCCTGCTCAATTGACACAAAGTGCACTAATGTAATTTTATGGTCAAGATAAACCAACACCGAATTACACTACAACCATCCCGATGGTTTGCCCAACTCCATTTCGGTTGTGAGCCTCTACTTATACTATGCAAGGAACTGATAACATGATCTTCTGTATGACACCACACACCATGTTATCTATAATGCAAGGTATGAGACAGAAATGCATATACTAATATAAACATGCAAGGTATCGGGATTCAGAGCATGCACTCCATAATAAATCGAGGTCTGATCTAATTATAAAGTCAGTATAAATTGGATCACCTCTAAGTTGGTCCTGCTCAATGCACATAAAGTGCACTAATGTAATTCTATGATCAACACAAACCAACACCAAATTACACTACAACCATCCCGATGGTTTGTCCAACTCTATTTCAGTTGTAAGCCTCTACCTATACTATGCAAGGAACTGATAACATGATCTTCTGTGTGACACCACACACCATGTTATCTACAATGTAAGGTATGAGACAAAAATGCATATACTAATATAAACATGCAAATAGTGATGTTGCGACTCTCTTTCAAAATGTAGATGTTCATACAGAAAAGACAAGGATTTTAGTATACATCCTAACAATCTCCCACTTATACTCAAAGACTCTGCTGTTCTCACAATGTCATACATCTGACTCTCATGTCCTCCATATGCCGATCAAAAGCTCTTGCCGGAAGGACCTTAGTGAAAGGATCCGTCAGGTTATCCTCCGATGCAATCTTAGCGACAGCTACTTTTCCTCGCTTTACGCTTTCTCGTATATCAGGTGGTACTTACGCTCTATGTGTTTACTTGCTTTATGGGCTCGTGGTTTCTTCGAGTTTGCAACTGCATCACTGTTATCACAATAAATTGTGATAGATCTGGGCAAACAGGAATCACATCCAAGTCCATCATGAAGTTCCTGAGTCATACAACTTCCTTGGCCGCCTCTGAGGCTGCCACACACTCAGCTTCCATGGTGGAGTCCACCACGCATTTCTGCTTGACACTCCTCCAAATTATGGCTCCACCTCCTAAAGTAAACACAAACCTCAAGGTTGACTTACTTTTGTCCCTATCCGATTAGAAATCTGAATCAACTCACAGGGAGTAATTGGTCTGCCCGGTAAACCAGCATATAATCCCTAGTCTTTCTCAGGTACTTCAGTATATGCTTTACTGTAGTCCAATGTCCCTATCCAGGGTTACTCTGATATCTGCTAACCATGCCCACGACAAAACAGATATCTGGTCTTGTACACAGCATAGCATACATGAGGCTTCCTACAACCGATGCATAAAGAACCGCCTTCATCTCCTCTATCTCTTTTGATGTTTTAGGGCACATCTCCTTAGATAGAGGAACACCATGCCTGAAAGGTAAAAATCCTTTCTTGGAGTTTTCCATGCTAAAACGAGCTAGGACAGTGTCTATGTATGAAGCTTGGGATAAGCACAACATCCTTTTCTGACGATCCCTTATAACCATGATCCCAAGGATGTGCCCTGCTTCTCCCAAGTCCTTTATATCGAACTATTTGGACAACCATACCCTTACGTCTGACAACACTTTGACATTGTTGCCAATGATCAAATTGTCATCTACGTATAGCACAACAAATACCACTACGTTTCCGTCACATCTCTTATATACACATGATTCATCCGGACTTTGAATAAATTCATATGACTGGATTACTTCATCAAAGCGGATGTTCCAAGATCACGAAGCTTGCTTCAATCCATAAATGGACCAATTAAGCTTGCACACAAGATGCTCTTTGCCCTTTGCAATGAATCCCTCTGGTTGCTTCATATAGATGGTCTCCTCAAGACTTCCGTTAAGGAAAGCTGTCTTGACGTCCATCTGTCATACCTCATAATCCATATGAGCATCACTGGATAAGAGAATCCGGATAGACTTAAACATGACTACCGGCAAAAAGGTCTCCTCATAATCGATACTCTCTTTCTGAGTACCCTTTCGCAACAAGTCTAGCTTTGAAGGTCTCAACCTTCCCGTCTGATCCTCTCTTTCTCTTGTAGATCCACTTGCATGTAATGACTTTTACACCATTGGGTGGTTCTACTTGTTGAGGCAATCTGAGGTCCGGAGTGACCATGAGTTTTGATGTTTGGGCAAAGGGTTTAAGTTATGTTTACCCTTGTGTATTTGATATGTGTATGTTGAGTGTGCAGGATGTGCAGGTTACACATATGAACTTAGCTGGACGGCCTCGGTACGGTGAAGGGTGGCATGGAGACAAGCTGGAGGCTTGTGTGCACCCGAGGGGCCGTGGATAGCAGGGACGATGAGTCGAGGGACGCGGACTTCGAGGCGTACGTGAAGGATGGCATAGAGGCAAGCTGGAGGCTTGCGTGCACATCCGAGGGATGAGGGTCGAAGATGAAGAGGGCGTGAAGGCAATAGTCGAGGCTGCTGATGAGGAGTCAGTTGAGTCGTGAGGGTACGAGTGTTGTGTGATTGCACTCGGGAAATCCTAGGGTTCGAGTGCGGAGTGAAATGTACTCGGGAATGGTAACCTTAGGTGTGTGAGTAGACCAGTCGACTGCCTTGGGAGGCAGTCGACTAATAAAACTCACAAAATAGTTTTGGCTGGGGACCAATCGACTGCCCTGGGAGCAGTCGACTGGTAAAGTCAAAAACTAGCCGTTGCAGTGAGCCGTTGGACTGCTGTTTGGCTGGCACCAGTTGACTGGTAAATGGGCAGTCGACTTGTGGCGAGGGTTTTCAGCCCGAGTCCTATTTAAGAAGACTTCGTGTTGGCTGAAAGGTTTGACGAATTTGGTCTTGGTTAAAGGCCAAATAGTAGTCTTGGTGTTCAAGCATTGTCGAGGTGTTGTGGCGAGGTTTCTCCACCCACAAGGAGCGACAAGGGCTAACCGGAGGTTATCCGAGGAGTGATCCATCGACGGATTCTTGGATTAGTCACCCTTAGGGGTGGATACCAAGTAAATCGTTCTTGTTAGCGTTGTTTGTTTTCATTATTATTGTTTTCGCTTGTGCAACTAACAACGAAGGTACAAGAAGAATCGAAGAGTTGCTATTCACCCCCCCTCTAGCAACCGTACAAGATCCAACAAGTGGTATCAGAGCGAAGGACCGCTCTTGATTGGACTAACCGCCAAAGGAGCAAAGAACGCTAGAGGAAGAACATGGAAGACAAATTCGGGGATGACATCTACACTCCATCGCCCTACGACCATGAAGATTTAAGTATTGGAAGACAAGAATAGAGACATGGTTCGGAATGGAGTGGGACCTTAGGATTGCGCTTGAAGAGCCATTCGAGATTCCAAAGGATAAGCACGGGAAGAAGCTTAGGCCTAGATATTGGAATCAAGAACAACAAAATCAATCCAAGGCAAATGAAAAGGTAATTGCAATTTTACTTAACATTTTGCCTACTAATGTTTTGAGTGGTGTAGGGGCATACAAAAATGCACATGAATTGTGGATCAAAGTAGAAGAACTTCATAAAAACCCTACCCGAGCTCAACTAATGAAAGAACCCAAAGAGATGAGTCAAATGGTTCAAGAAGAAGAAAAAGGAGAAGAATTGATCATCTCATCAAGTGAAGTGGAAGAAGAAAGTGAGAGATCATCTACTTCCTCAAGAGAAGAAGAGGAGGTGTCAACGTCAAGGATTGAGGGGGAGGAAAGGCCCTCAACCATGCCGGAACAAGAGGAAGCATCCACTTCATCCAAGGTTGAAGAAGAAGTCAACCTAGCCTCCACCTCCACCAAAGCAAGGACTAAAGACCACATCGTATGCTTTGGGTGCAACGAAAAGAGACACTACAAAGATAAGTGCCCAAAAGGTTAAAAGGAGGTAAAATCTAAACTCATTTCAAGTTCCTTTAAATCTAACGTGGGTTGTAGGATTGGAGAAACCCAAGAAAGGAAAAAAAAAGATTAGATGCTTCACATGTGGAGAATTAGGGTACTACCACACCAAGTGCCCAAAGAAAAGTAAAATCAAGAAAATGGAGCATCTAAGAAGATGGGAGAAGGAGGAAAGAAAGAAGAGAAGAAGCTCACAACAAGGAGAGACTACAAGGGTAAGGGAGGTAATTCCTAACCCTAAGTTAAAATGTAATTCTAATTTAAGTTCCTCCATACATATTAAAAATAGTGTTAATTATCCCTCCATGCATGCTAGGATTAATGAAAAATACTTAATGGTGCATAATTTTGGATTTAGATACAATGATAGGACTAGGGTTAACAAGGTAAATCAAAACTCTAGGAAAAGCATGCATCATCATAAACCTAGGACCTTTGTACCTAAGTATCAAGGCATAAATCCCAAGAAGGGGAGGCATGTGCCTAGAAAAGAGGGTAGGTCTAGGAATGTCCAAAGTGGACATATGGAAACTAAGGTTAGAAACTTGGAAAGGAAAAATCAAGCCTTGAGGGCAAGACTTGATACATTGGAAAAGACCCTAGAAAGATTCAAGGTTGGATCTAAGGGTCCAGATATGATGTTGGGTAGTTTAAATCCCAACTATGATAGATCGGGGTTGGGCTACCAGTCTAAGACCTCCAAGGCCAATGGAAAGAAGTATGCTGGGGAGGCATACAATTATGGCAAGAAGGAGAAGTCCAAGGATGGCAAGGGGGTGTCATTCAAAGGGAAAGAGAATGACTTAACCAAGGACAAGGTGTTCAAGGTTAAGAAGGTTAGATTTGTAGGCTAAGAATCACCGGAGGCTCACCGGTGTGGCCTAGTGTGGATTGAGTCACCTAGGGAGGTGGCTAAGGTTAAGAGCTCAAGGGAGAGCTCTAGGAGCCTTTGGGGTCCATGGTAAATGGATCTCAAGAAATGGTCCTTCTAGGAAGTCCAAGTGGACTAGGAAATGTGCCAAAAGGGTTGGAAGACTTGGGTAAGTCTTAATCCTAGAGATTGACACAATAAAAGGAGAATTATAGAGGAAAAGGTGAAAATACGATTGTATTTGGTAAAATCAGGTTTTAAGGTGTAAATGCCATATAATTAAGTGATAGAAATGAACTATGATCAAGTATAAGAAGATACATTGAGGAGAAGTCACAATTAGGACTTTTGGGAGAAGTTTAAATGATACATTTTAGGAGAAGTTGAGTTTCGTGCCAATCTTGGGATTTAGAGTACATTTATTTGGAAACATATTTTTCCCAAGTAGATATAGGATCCACAAATTTTCCCATGAAATTTTAGATTTTTTGGAGATTTATGGAATTATCTAGGCATTTCTGAAATTTGGCTGAAAACTTGAAATTCAGGTATCAGTCGACTGCCCTGGGGGCAGTCGGCTGATACGAGTGAATTCAGCCCTGGAAACTCTCTGTAAGTTTTGGCAGTCGACTGATCCATTAGGGTTAAGATGAAAAGGCTATTGGATGATAGAATCTGACCTTTAAATTAAGATCCTTGATTATACTCTTTGAACAAAGGTTTGTCACATGGTTTAATGGTGATTATATAAAATGAGGCTATATGGATATCATGGAATTTAAGGAAAATTGATGAGTGCTTTAAATTCAATGGATAATATTAAATGATAAATGCTTGATGAATGAGAAGATTGATAAGTACATCATATGGAAAGGGAAAGAATTGAGGACAATTCCTTGTGTAAATTAAAATGATTAGAGTTGACAAACACAAGGAATCATGAATAAAGTTCAAAGTGGATACAAATGCCAAACCTTTTAGGAAAATAAAGGATGTACCAAAAGTCAAGCACATTTGTGGTTTTCATGAAATCATATTTTTCTAGGATAGGGTATATCCTAGCAAATGTGCTTGCAAACTCTTAGATTATTTAAGGTTTTGTTGAATTCTTTTTGGCACTAGGGATAAGGTTGCTTGGGGGCAATCCTTTAATGGTGTCCAAGGGGGAAGAACTTGGAAGTTGAGTTGGGTAGAACTTGACTTGGTGTTAGGGTGTTAAGTTGGGTAGAACTTCACCTAGGTAAATTGAAAATTGGGAGAAGACATAGGTTAAGGGGGAGGTTGACTCCTTGTTTGCCTTAATTTTCATAGAAAATTTTTGAGTTTTGTGTCAAACTTGGGAATGGTGATAGATACATGGTGGAATGTATTTTTCCCAAGTAGGTATGGGTACCACAAACTTATTCACAAAATTTGGGAAGTTTTGGAGATTTGTAGAATTTCTGGCGCATTTCTGAATGTGGCTTGAAAAATTGATTTTCAGAGTATCAGTCGACTGCCCTGGGGGCAGTCGACTGGCCAGGGCTGGATTAGGTATCCAGCAGCTGGTTTGGTGTCCAAATGATGGAAAACGAGTGTCTGTGTGGGGGGGCTAGTACACTGTGTTTAGGATCATTAGGGGTTAAAAGAACCAATAATTGGGATATTGTTGGGTTTTTTTATGTTAGGCAAAGGGGGAGAAGTGTTGGGTTTAATTTGGGAAACCAAACACTCCTTTGTAAGAACCCCTAGGTTTAGGGGGAGCTGAGATTAAGGGGGAACATGGTTGCTCCGTTCTCGGCGTAAGGGGAACCTTGGAGAGGTTCTTAAAAACCTTTGTAAGTCCAATGTAGGGGGAGCTTTGGAGAAGCTTTAAAAGCCCGTCTTGGTGGATATTCCTAACATGGAAGGTTAGGTGTGGAAAATTCCTAACTTTGGGAAGTTAGGTGTGGAAATTTCTAACTTGGAGGGTTAGGTGTGGAAAATTCTTAACTTGGAGGGTTAGGTGTGGAAAATTCCTAACTTTGGAAAGTTAGGTGTGGAAATTCCTAACTTGGAGGGTCAGGTGTGGAAAATTCCTAACTTGGAGGGTTAGGTGTGGAAAATTCCTAACTTTGGAAAGTTAGGTGTGGAAATTCCTAACTTGGAGGGTCAGGTGTGGAAAATTCCTAACTTGGAGGGTTAGGTGTGGAAAATTCCTAACTTTGGGAAGTTAGGTGTGGAAATTCCTAACTTGGAAAGTTAGGTGTGTGAAAAATCCTAACTTGGAGGGTTAGGTGTGGGATGTCTTGGGATAGGATCCATGTATGCATTGCATATGCATTAGCGGTGTAAGTCCAAGATGGAATCTTGACAGTGTAAGTCCAAATGGTTGTTTACCATTATTATTACCATTTGTTTTCCCTAACTTAAACGTATTGTCAAACATCAAAAAGGGGGAGATTGTTGAGGCAATCTGTGGTCCGGAGTGACCATGAGTTTTGATGTTTGGGCAAAGAGTTTAAGTTAGGTTTACCCTTGTGTATTTGATATGTGTATGTTGAGTGTGCAGGATGTGTAGGTTACACATATGAACTTAGCTGGACGGCCTCGGTACGGTGAAGAGTGGCATGGAGACAAGTTGGAGGCTTGTGTGCACCCGAGAGATCGTGGATAGTTGGGACGATGAGCCGAGGGACGCGGACTTCGAGGCGTACGTGAATGATGACATGGAGGCAAGCTGGAGGCTTGCGTGCGCATCCGAGGGACGAGGGCCGAAGATGAAGAGGGCGCGAAGGGAATAGTCGAGGCTGCTGATGAGGAGTCAGTTGAGTCGTGAGGGTACGAATGCTGTGTGATTGTACTCGGGAAATCCTAGGGTTCGGGTGCGGAGTGAAATGTACTCGGGAAGGGTAACCTTAGGTGTGTGAGTAGACCAGTCGACTGCCCTGGGAGGCAGTCGACTGATAAAACTCACAGAATGGTTTTGCCTGGGGACCAGACCAGGGCAGTCGACTGGTAAAGTAAGAAACTAGCTGTTGCAGCGAGCCGTTGTACTACTGTTTGGCTGGCACCAGTCGACTGGTAAATGAGCAGTCGACTGGTGGCGAAGGTTTTCAGCCCGAGTCCTATTTAAGAGGACTTCGTGTTGGCTGAAAAGTTTCACGAATTTTGTCTTGGTTAAAGGTCAAATAGTAGTTTTCGTGTTCAAGCATTGTCGAGGTGTTGTGACGAGGTTTCTCCACCCACAAGGAGCGACAAGGGCTAGCCGGAGGTTATCCGGGGAGTGATACACCGATGAATTCTTAGATTAGTCACCCTTAGGGGTGGATACCAAGTAAATCGTTCTTTTTAGCGTTGTTTGTTTTCATTATTATTGTTTCCGCTTGTGCAACTAACAACGTATGTACAAGAAGAATCGAACAGTTGTTATTCACCCTCCCCCCTTTAGCAACCGTACAAGATCCAACACTACTAGCTCCTAGAAGTGATTAGAATTCATAGATTCTATCTCAGAATTCATTGTCATTTGCCAAGAATCTGCATCTTTATCTTGGAGTGCCTCGTCATAGGTTCAGAGATCCGGTTCATGTTCACCAGGGACCAAGTTCGAAGACTCTCCCAAGAACATGAATTTTTCAGGTTGTCTAACAACCCTCCCACTACGACGAGGTACTACCTGTGTATCTTCTGTGACACGCAGTGCAGTAACTTGTAGTATATCCTCTTGTACAATTGGTACTAAGGTCGGAACACCCCTCTTAATTCCTCAAGAACAAGTCTACTTATGGGCTTATGGTTTATCACATAGTCTTCCTCTATGAATCGGGCATTCGTACTAATGATTACCTTCTGATCCTTAGGACTATAGAACAGACCACCTTTCATCCCTCTAGGATAGCCTACGAACAAGGACACTTCTGTACGAGATTCCAACTTATCAGTATCTCCCTTCAACACATGTGCTGGACTACCCCAAATCCGAATATGTCCTAGACTAGGCTTTCGCCCAGTCCACAATTCTGTGGGAGTAGAGGGTACTGACTTAGATGGTACCAAGTTCAGTATGTACGCTGCCGTTTCCAGAGCATATCCCCAGAACGAATCTGGCAACTCAGAGTAGCTAATCATTGACCTAACCATCTCCATAAGAGTCATATTCCTTCTCTTTGTTACACCATTCTGTTGGGGCGTACCGGGTGTAGACAATTGGGATTGAATCCTAGCCTTTGATAAGTAAGTCCTAAACTCTCCCAAGAGGTACTCGCCACCACGATTTGATCATAATGTCTTGATACTTTTACCTCGATGTTTCTCCATATCAGTCTTGAATTCTTTGAACTTATCAAAACATTCAGACTTGCGGCGCATCAGGTAAATGTACCCATACTTTGAATAATAGTCTATAAAAGTGACGAAGTATTCAAAGCCACCTCTAGCCTGAATAGACATAGGACCACACAAATCAGAATAAACCAGTTCCAACACATCTTTGGCCCTATACCCCTTGGCCTTGAAATGTCTTTTGGTCATTTTACCTTCCAAGCAAGATTCACAGGTTGGGAAGTTTTCCACCACCAATGAACCCAAGGGCCCATCAGCTATCAACCTTTGAATCCTACTAAGGTTAATATGACCAAGCCTTAAATACCAAAGATATGTTTGGTTCATCTTAGAAGGTTCATTTCTCTTATTTTGGTTAGATAATGAGCTATTAACTTCTATTTGCATCGTGGGAGTTTTTGGTTCTAAAGTATACAAATTGCCAACCAATTTACCTGAACAGATAATCTCTCTATTCCTTTTTATAACAACATGGTCATTAAAAGAAATAGAATATCCATTCTTTATTATTTTAGAAACCAAAACAAGGTTCTTTCTAAAAGTAGGTACATAAAGGCAATGTCTTAAAATCAAAACTTTCTTTCTATCAAATGATAAATAAACGTCTCCCACTGCAATAGTCGTCACCTCCGTAGCATTGCCCATTGCAGACATGATCAGTGGCTCCCGTATTTACACACCAGGTACCGGTAGATAACACCGCTGAGCATGTTTCAACAACTAAACAAAAAGATATACCTTTGTCTTGATGATGAGGACAGTTCGCCTTCCAGTGTCCAGTCTGCTTACACGTGAAGCACTTGCCTCTCGGTTTCTTCACGCCAATCCGAGGTGCCTGAGATCCTGCTACCTTCTTGGCCCCACCTTGTTTCTTCTTCTTCTTGTCTTTCGGCACAGAAGTAGAAACCCTTTGAGTAACCAAGGCATGACAACTCTGACGAAAAAACCCCTCTATCGCCTGGAGTTCTGCCAGAAGTTCCCCCAACGTATATGTACGCTTGTTCATATTGTAGTTTAAGCGGAACTGCTCAAAACTCCTAGGCAGAGGCTGGAGAATGATATCGACTTGGGTTTCCCCATCGATCTCCTCTCCAAGGACTTCAATCTCATTCAGATGAGCTATCATTTTGAGAACATGATCCCTCACGGGTGTTCCCTCAATCATGGTAGTTGTCATCATGTTTC
Organism: Boesenbergia rotunda; assembly: GCA_024364735.1. Taxonomy (NCBI): domain Eukaryota; kingdom Viridiplantae; phylum Streptophyta; class Magnoliopsida; order Zingiberales; family Zingiberaceae; genus Boesenbergia; species Boesenbergia rotunda. The sequence goes on from JAGFNQ010005518.1 coordinate 174,507, forward strand.
TCATCGCAGCCTGCCTAGCAGCCCGATTCTGGTGTCCGAAGAGTTCCTTGAGGTTGAGCATCATGTCATAAGCAGTGGGCATGGCCTGATGCTGATGTTGCAATACATTTGACATAGAAACCAAAATGTAATATCGCGTCATCTCATCTGCCTTGACCCACTTCTTATAACGCTCCCTCTACTCTTCACCAGAACTCTCGCTAGGCTTTTCAGGACATTCCTCAAAGAGTACATATTTGTACTCTTCAGCAGTTAGAACAATGTCTAGGTTTTTTCCAATCTATGTAATTAGGGCCCATAAGTTTGTTTTCCTTAAGTATCATAGCTAGTTGGTTAAAGGTCATTTTGAAAATCCCTGAGAATTACAACAATCACAACTTTAGATTTCAAAACATATTGATTCCTCAAAACAATAAATTTGAAATCAACCAACACCTCAAAACACCGAGAATTTCGAATGCTACGATGGTGTGGATGTATACGAATTCTACATTTGTAAGAGGGGGTTTTACCCATTAATTTTATTATCTTGTCAACCTAACTTTTGGACAAATAAAATTAATAGTTGGTTCACTTCGACCCTACAAATAATAGCAGTGACTCCGATGGGGAGGATGCTATTATTTGCATCTAAGTGTTTACCATTACACGATACTAAGAAACTTATCTCAGATTATATGTCGTCCGATGAGGAAAATCACACGCTCTTTAATAATTTTCTATAATCATATCTGACCCAGTGATCCGCAGAACAAGCTCATCCGATGGGGAGGAAGACACTCAGAGCCGACGCGCAGGCTTGTTCGCATCACTTATCAAATTAGTAATGGAGTCCGCGGGACCCTTAGGGTCCCTCTCCCACTTAGTTATTTATAATGAGGAATTTTAATGCACACACAAGACAAGCACATAAACCAAAACAATGAACAAGAAAAATTCTAAATTTTTCCAACTATCATGGCTTTGGTCTCCAATGCACCTCCAGTCGTGTCGCCACCTCGTCCGCTCCTCCCTACACCATGCATAAGCCACCATTGAAGGGATCTCCGAGCCAAGATGATAAGCTACTTATTTACATCCATCGATCATATACTCCACAAAGGTGTGTACATAAAATCTAGATCGAAAGTAAATAAAAACTCGGCTAAACAGGTGTCGTATTTAATTACAAAAATTAAATACTAATTTAGCCTCGTCAACCCCGAGGATCCAAATAAATTACAACCATGCACAACCAATCACATACACACATTATTTAAGTCATAATAGTTGGAATCTCGTGTCTGCAACAAAGAGTTAGCCTACGCACATCCTACTATTATCCGGCAAAAATAAAATACATGATAATGTGCAAAAAGTAATCGAATCCTAAACACACAAAACTGAAAACCTCAGCTCTGATACCAGTTATTGGAATAGCTTGGCGGGTTTCCTAAGCGAATACCTGGTCGTCCAAGAGGGACCTCTCCATGTCTATGGATTAAAAATTTATCCGAATGGAGACCTATCTCCCAAACGACCGTCTCGTCGTCGTACGAATTGATTCGAGTTACAACTTAGCGAAACTCAAAGTTCAAGCCTTGTAACTCGCCTAACCAATTGGTCGCGGAAAAGACGACGAGCGGATCGTCGATTTTTATGTTTATTATCGAGGTCCAAGATAATTAATTATCATACAATTAATTAATAAATAATTAATCAACAAAGATAATTAATCATCACATGAAATAATAGTAAACATGGAACCAAAGAGAAGGGTTATACCTTTACTTTTACCTCTTGATCTTCTATTGTATGACCCTCCCCTCTTGGACGTCGTGTGGGCGACGATCTACCAAGAACCAGAATCACCAAGGCCTTCCAATCAACCGCTTCTTCACACGCCAACCAAACCCTAGAGCTAGGGTTGCCGCCGACCCTCCTTCTTCCTCTCCTCCTTGCGTCGCCGCCACACAAGGGCCTCCCAAGCTCGCCGACCACAAGGAAGTACCGGTGAGGAAGCTTAGGAAGAAGATGAAGGAGAAAAGTGATTTCCTTCTCCAATCCTACCAGGCCAAAATCCCTCCTTTTCTTCTTGCTTGCGGCGCCGTCGGCCACCAAGAAGAATTCTTCTTCTCCAACTCCGGCAGCCCACTTTCTGCCTTCTTCTTGCCGAGCCACAAAAGGAGGATGAAGCTCCTCCTTGTCCTTGTGATCGCCGAGCACCCAAAGGTGAAGAAGAAGGGAGAAAAGAAGGAAGAAAGGAAGAGTTCTTCCTCCTTGCCGCCGGGTGCCCTAGGAGAGAGAAGAGAGAGAGAGGAGAGAAGAGGCTTGAGGTTGGATGATCAATTGGATGCCTTGGTCTCATGACTCCATGGGTATATATAGGGCTACAATAGGGACCATGAGGAGGAGTTGGACCTTGGCCTGCTAATGGATCCAAACCCGATCCATTAATGAAGAACCATTCCACTAAAGGTTCTCCATTGAACTACCTACACTAACCCCCATATTTACATATGAGATCCACCTATTATGAGTGTAATTTCTCCCCGTGTTTAAGATATCGAACGCTCATTGATTAATTTAAATTACGGACAATTTTAATTAATAAACCTCTAACTCCTTAACTAGTACCACTCATCCTTATCATCATGTTGGACCAAGTCCACTTGTAGGATTTAACATGATGAACCTTATGAGCTCATCAAGGGGGCATCATCATCCCGACTCACCAGGACACATATTCCGTCTATAATCAACGACACACCATATAAATAATATTATTTTCTAACTTACCGGGTCTATCGATTTAACAGAATAAATATCACTCATTGGTAAATCAAAGAAATAAATACTAAGTACATGCGTCCGTTATTATATCGGGATTCAGAGCATGTACTCCATAATAAATCGAGGTCTGATCCAATTATAAAGTCAGTATAAATTGGATCACCTCTATGTTGGTCCTGCTCAATGCACACAAAGTGCACTAGTGTAATTCTATGGTCAAGACAAACCAACACCAAATTACACTACAAGTATCCCGATGGTTTGTCCAACTCCATCTCGATTGTGAGCCTCTACTTATACTATGCAAGGAACTGATAACATGATCTTTTGTGTGACACCACGCACCATGTTATCTACAATGCAAGTATGAGACAGAAATGCATATACTAATATGAACATGCAAATAGTGATGTTGTAATTCTCTTTCAAAATGTAGATGTTCATACAAAAAAGACAAGACTTTTAGTATACATCATAACAGAAAGGAAGTCGCCGAGTCGGGAATCGATCACCTTACTTTGAGTCGTTCCCGACTGCAAACGTTGAGTGAAGCCAAATGCTCCCGAGTGGATGCAAAGTCAATCCCGAGTGGATCGCTAAGTAGGGAAAAGGTTCTCCTGAGTGGATGTCAAGCACTTCCAAGTGGAACGTCGAGTTTGGAAAAGGTTCTCCTGAGTGGAACGTCTTGCGCTCTTAAGTGGAACGTCAAATCGAAAGCGTCGAGTGCTCCCGAGTGTAGATTCGGGAAGAAGATGTCAAGGCCTCCTATCAAGTAGTTTCCTTGAAACATATTAGCCCCACCTTCAGCTGTTCTTCGAGGTTCTCTTGGGTCATCTGTTTCCCAGGATATAACGACCGACCGTGATCTCCACCAAGAACTAATGGATCACGTCGAACTGAAGAAATACCATACTGCTATCATGGGTGAATCTGCCAAGTGGGTGCATGAGAGAGAGAGAAAATTGAAGAATGAAGGTGGAAGAATCTCTTGCTCTATCACTCTCTCTCCACTTTGCTTATGGCGGCAATAGTAAATTGTCGAATAAAAGTCATTATCATTACTCACCGGTCTCGAAACACTAGTCGTTCGTCGATTGTTTCATTCAGTGAATACTGATTCTCATTAATCATATTAATGCATCAATTACAATGTGCATAAAAAAATCATTCAGATTGGCAAAATGTTATTTGATCCGCTTGAGCAATTTTTGCTCCGATCGGTCCGACATTCGATACGCATAAGACGTGTTTGCACACAAGTCAACATAGTTTAGTGCAAATCTATGTCTTGGATTTGCTTCCCCTGTGCACCCATGTGTGAGAGAGAATATCTCTCCATATATTTATTCACATCACTGACAGTGCCGTACCTAATATTTTGGTAACCCGAGTCAAGTTTCATTCACAAGGGCTCTTTACAATATCTTATTATTATTTTAACTTAAAAATTCATCAACACTTCAAAATATGATTCTCTTTTCAATTTGTGATCAAATATTTTTAACGAGCCTATAAAATGTATAATAAAATAAAGAGTTGAATAAGTGTCTCTTCTATTTATTTTTTATCCAGATAAATATTTTAGTGGTATGATTATATATTATATCTAAAAAATATTAAATACAATAGGTAGGAAGTAGGAACTAAAATTAAGAATACATTATAACAAAAAATAATAAGAGGGGAAAAGAGAAAAAGTTTTAAAGGGTAAAAAATAAAAGAAAAGAGAATTAAACAAAGATAAGAAATTAAAAAAAACACTGAAAAAAAAGAAGAGAATTTTACTTGAGGGCTTTCGTTGTTTTTTTTTTTAATGATAATAATGACATCTCCTGAGGGCTTTCGTTGTTACATGTGTGCAATTTGTGAAGAACTTTGCATCCTCTATTATTTCGGATTGGTCCACTTTACTTCCCTATAGGTTTTAGACAACATAAGCACAATAAATGTTTGCAAAAGTACACATCCAAATCGAAAAAGCTCAATTTATAGTATGAGATAGACACAACTTTACGAGTGATGTGATCTTTCAGAAAGATGGGGATTAGTGGCAATGGTATAACAGATAGGAAAACAAAAATAAAAGAGATAGCAATTAGTTCAGATTTCAAATACGAAAATTCAAAGTTTATCCACAACTTAATTCTTTATTGATAGAATCATCTTTCATAAGCATTATATTTATTTGTAAGATAATTAAATGGACGTACAAAACATTATGATATCACATATATGAAAAGAGAGATAAAACAAATACAAAAACCCAACATTTTGTTGGAGAATATACACTCTTTCGGAGAGTTAACAAAAAATAAATTGATACAAAAATTTCAACTTAGTTGTTGAGTGACCCAAGCTGTCTTTTATGCAGAATGCAGTCTTCCGAGTTAGAATTCCTAAGCTTAATCTCCCGAGCTGAATCTCTCGAGCAGAATCTTAAGAACCGGATGTCCCGAACCGATCTTCCCGAACTGGACTTCCCGAACCGGATGTCCCGAATCGGACTTCCTGAACCGGAGAGGAAGAGTTGCTAAGGCCTGCGTAATGCAGTTTCCTTGAAACAAATTCGTCCTCTTTCGAATGTGCTTCGAGGTTCCAATGGACGTCTGTTCCTCAGGATACAATAGCGAGACCACGGGCACAACAAAGCACTGGTTGCTCGTGGTGAACCGGAGAAGTATCTGAATGCTACCAGGGAGTTAGGAAACGAGGTGGAAGATAATTGTTGCTCTTCCTCTCTTCTCTCTCTCTTGTTCTCGGTTACAACCTCTTTATATAGGGCTCAGATCCCCGCAACAATCATTTACTATTAATCAACCATTAATGCATCCGTTACATTTGAGCAAAAAATTTCGCAGGTAGCAAAACGTTGATTTGTCCGCTTGGACAAATTTTGCCCCGACCGGTCAGGCATTCGACGCGCGTAGGTTGTGCACACACATGAATCTACTTGGTTCAATACAAATTCGGGCCCTAGATTTGCACCCCCTTGCGTAAGAGAGAACCTCTCCTCATGCATATGTTCACAACTAACATGCTTGTGAAACAATATAAACCAACCAATATACTTTGAAACTCCTAATGTGGGACTAAAATTCCATTCACAATGAAATCTCTTTACTCACCATTTCTCTTTCCATTCACAATATATCCAATACATTTGTCCTCTACTACACCACTACGTATTTGAATATATAGTGTTAGCATGCATAGACGATATCTGTCCTTTCTCGTTACCCTCATTGTCCCAAATAACTACTAGAAAATTAAGAAATATTATTTCTGAAACAAAAATGTAAAATCAAAGAGGGAACAAAAGGAAACCATAGTTTCTGGATGAAACTGGAAGGAAATAATATTAATGCAAAAACTTGACAAAACAAACAAAAATTTATCAAAATAGAAGATGAATAAAAAAGACTACTATCATCAGCCGTGTAGGAGACAGACATCCTCGAAGAGGAGGAGCTCGCGTCGAAATTGAGGATCAGCACTTCGCGAACTCTATTTTGTTAAAATTAATTTAATATTAAATGGCATAAATACTTAGGTAGAAATTACCCAAATAAAAAATTCTAAACCTAATATATTATTAATTTTTATACCCATTTGGAAAGTGGGTCTGAGACAAGTAGCTCCTAGGTCTCATCTTAAGTTCGAGTTTAACATCACATGCATATGCAACAATATAAATCAATCAACTAATCTTAAAATTTTTAATATGGAACTAAAATTTTATTCATAATAAAATTTCCTTCTTTTTGCATCTTTTTCTATTCACATATCTAACCCTTTTAATATATATACTTTTTATTATCATAAAAAAGTCTTTAACTATGATGCATCCTCTTGTCAAATTATTTTTATAAAAATGGAATTTTTTTTCTTACACTCTTTTAGTATCAAACGTAAATGGGAGGATAGTTGTTGCATTTTGCGGGGGGAATTTTTTTTTTTTGCAAAAGTGTGTTTACTATCGCATTCACCATTTTCTTGCTATTTCCTTTATAAAGGTCATAAAAAAAATTATTGTAAACTGACCGATTAATTGTTATTTTGGTATGTTCATGTCAATTGGAGGGTTTTTTTTATTAATTGATAATAAATTAAATTAAACTCTAAGATATCTAGATTTGAATATTAAAATATAAAATTCATAGGTGACATATTCATTATATTAACATCTTTTTTTATTAAGACATTCATATTTATTTTAATATCAATACTCATTATTTATCATTCTACTATCCACTAATTATTTTTATTTTCATTTTATATTAAAAAACAAATATCATATCAATTTCGGCAATTTACCAAAAGGCGCACCCAAAAATGGGTATTTACCAAAAGGCGTCCCATGGTTTCAATGTTACCAAAGGGCGCACATATTTTAGTAAACTTCCTCTTATACCCCTACTGTCAATCAAGTACTGCATGCAATTCTCTTTCCCTTTCTCTTTCTCTTTGTCAGTAACGAATTTCGAGATGGACGTACGTACCTTTCTCAAAAAGATGTTCCTTTATATTTTGATAATAATATTATGGAACCTTTCTCAAAACAAAAAAATATTAAAATTAATTAAAATATTTTTATTAAATAAAAACTAAAAGAACATTTCAGTCGCCCACGTTGGGCCTGAAATGATTCCATTTCAGGCCCAACGTGGGCCTGAAATGTTTCCATTTCAGGCCCAACGTGCCCAATATTAAGGGTCTTTTCTCGATTCTTTGTTATTACATTTTAACACCTCGGAGAAGTCCAAATAAACAATGGATAGCAAATTTGAACTCCTTGTAACCTCAGAAATCCACAGGAACTGAAATTTTTACAATCGGAGCTCTCTAGGTCAATCAGTGGCCTTTTGGAGTCATTGGGGCCTGAAATGGAAAGATTTCAGGCCCACGTTGGGCCACTGATTGACCCCAAAAGGCCACTGATTGACCTAGAGAGCTCCGATTGTAAAAATTTCAGTTCCTGTGGATTTCTGAGGTTACAAGGAGTTCAAATTTGCTATCCATTGTTTATTTGGACTTCTCCGAGGTATTAAAATGTAATAATGAAGAACCGAGAAAATATCACGTTGGGCCTGAAATGGGCACGTTGGGCCTGAAATGGAAACATTTCAGGCCCACATTGGGCCTGAAATGGAACCATTTCAGTCCCAATGACCCTAAAAGGCCTAATGTGTCAAAATTCACTATTTGACCTAGAGAGCTCCGATTGTAAAAATTTCAGTTCCTGTGGATTTCTGAGGTTACAAGGAGTTCAAATTTGCTATCCATTATTCATTTGGACTTCTACGAGGTATTAAAATGTAATAATGAAGAACCGAGAAGAAATCACACATTAGGCCTTTTAGGGTCATTGGGCCTGAAATGGTTGGACACCTATTGCATTGGTGATATCTAATATATAGATGTTTGGACACCTAAAATACCATCTCCTACCTCTGACCTCTCTATTCATATGAAATTTTCAGAAATCCAGATATGGGAGGTCCATCAGAGAGTTTTGACCAAAACTCACTGATATTTCTAAACTACTCCTATTTGATTGGTGATATCTAATATATAGATGGTTGGACACCTAAAACATCATCTCCTACCTCTAACCTCTCTATTCATATGGAATTTTCAGAAATCCAGATATGGGAGGTCCATCAGTGGGTTTTGGTCAAAACTCACTGATATTTCTAAACTACTCCTATTTCATTGATGATATCTAATATATAGATATTTGGACACCTAAAACATCATCTCCTACCTCTAACCTCTCTATTCATATGGAATTTTCAGAAATCCAGATATGGGAGGTCCATCAGTGGGTTTTGGTCAAAACTCACTGATATTTCTAAACTACTCCTATTTGATTGGTGATATCTAATATATAGATGTTTGGACACCTAAAACATCATCTCCTACCTCTAACCTCTCTATTCATATGGAATTTTCAGAAATCTAGATATGGGAGATCCATCAGTGAGTTTTGACCAAAACCCACTGATATTTCTAAACTACTCCTATTTGATTGGTGATATCTAATATATAGATAGTTGGACACCTAAAACATCATCTCCTACCTCTAACCTCTCTATTCATATGGAATTTTCAGAAATCCAGATATGGGAGGTCCATCAGTGGGTTTTGGTCAAAACTCACTGATATTTCTAAACTACTCCTATTTGATTGGTGATATCTAATATATAGATGGTTGGACACCTAAAACATCATCTCCTACCTCTAACCTCTCTATTCATATGGAATTTTCAGAAATCCAAATATGGGAGGTCCATCAGTGAGTTTTGACCAAAACCCATTGATATTTCTAAACTACTCCTATTTGATTGGTGATATCTAATATATAGATGTTTGGACACCTAAAACATCATCTCCTACCTCTAACCTCTCTATTCATATGGAATTTTTAGAAATCCAGATATGGGAGGTCCATCAGTGGGTTTTGGTCAAAACTCACTGATATTTCTAAACTACTCCTATTTGATTGGTGATATCTAATATATAGATGTTTGGACACCTAAAACATCATCTCCTACCTCTAACCTCTCTATTCATATGGAATTTTCAGAAATCCAGATATGGGAGGTCCATCAGTGGGTTTTGGTCA